>OY744473.1:4337682-4536306 GCA_963556145.1 Hygrocybe punicea | reverse complement strand
GGTGATATTGTACTGGTACTCAGTGTACTCAAATACGAGTGCAATACAAATTGCTCTGTCGCTATGATGACTTGTTCAATTTTAAATGCTCAATTCTGTCAATTCAGTGAGAAGTGAAGGAGGAACAGGTTTTGCAGTAGCGTGTGGCTTTCTGGAACTGGAACTGGTTCCAGTGGTGCTCAAATGGAGCAGATCTGGAATTTGGATTGGAATCAGATGCACAAACTTCATGACTTTAGTGATTTATTGGATATGTAGGCTGAGAAAACATTGAGTTCAATGCCAAGGTCAATGCCAAGGTCAGCACCAATGTCAATGCCGATGTCAACACCGAGGTCAAAGCTGAAGTCAACACCGAGATCAACATGAAGGTCCACATTGATCTCAATGTTCCTGTTAAAAATATGTAAAACACTGTTTCAGTTGATCTCAATGCCAATATCAACAGTTACATGAGCATTCAGGTGGTATTTTACATGTTGCAAACAAATGCCAAAGAAATCGGCATCAACCTCCGTGTTAGTTTTGCAGTTGAACCATGGGTCCAGCCAGCTTACATTGGCTGAGAGATAGTTAGTAGACGATGTATTCTATGACTAGCAACAGTTCCATGAGCATTTCGGCGGTATTTTACATGTTAGAAACAAATGCCAAAAAAACTTCGACATCAACATCGGCATTAGCTCTTCAGTTGAACCTCACGCTGACACTGATGCTGATGTGAACACTGATGCTAATGGAAATGCCAATGCCAATGTGAACACTGATGCCGATGTGAATACTGATGCCGATGGGAACACCGACGCCAATGCAAATGCTGATGCTGCAGTGAACACTGTCGCCGATGCAAACACCGATGCTGATGCAAACATCGATGCTGATGGAAATGCTGATGCTGCAGTGAACACCAATGCCGATGCTGCAGTGAACACCAACGCCGATGCTGCAGTGAACACCAATGCCGATGCTGCAGTGAACACTGATGCCGATGCAAACACCGATGTGAACACCGAAGCCGATGTGAGCACGGAAGCCGATGTGACCACGGAAGCTGATGTGACCACCGAAGCCAATGGGAACACCGATGCCAATGCAAATGCCAATCCGATGCTGCAGTGAATACCAATGCTGATGCAAACACCAATGCCGATGCAAACACTGATGCCAATGCCAACTGCAATGAAGGGTATCAATGATATTGCATTGGCTGGAGTAGATTACATGAGTAACAATACCCCCATAGAACCTCGGCCCAACGGTCTGAGACGGGTCACAATACCCCCCGAAGAACATCAGCCCAACGGTCTGAGATGGGTCAAAATACCCACCGAACATCGGCCCAACGGTCTGAGACGGGTAACAATACCCCCATAGAACCTCAGCCCAACGGTCTGAGATGGGTCACAATACCCCCCAAAGAACATTGGCCCAACGGTCTCACATGGGTAACAATATTCTGGCTCAAACCTCGGCCCACCCATCTAACACCATAACTATGACATTCCTGAGTTGCGCCGTCAAGTACCTAACAATAAGCTTTTCTCGGCCCAGATCGGCTGGCCCATCTCAAACATAACATTGTCAACCTTAGTTGCCCAGTCAAACACAGGATAAGTCATGTCATGGGCTGGGGTAGTATAGGACTTTTTTGCCGCAATACAAGATGGTCTCCTCAAAACATATGGGCTCAAAGCACGACAACTCACAAAAATCGTGGTGGCGCATTGGCAAGCGAGGTTCACAAAGTCTGTGCAAAAGGTATTTATTAAATTTATCCTTTGGCATCTAATCTGAATGTAATACATGCAGATTGCAATGACATTTTCTTTTGCTCACCTGTGCCCAGTTGGGTGCAGGTGAATGATTAGATGACAAAAGAGCTGCCTGGTGTCATGATCCAAAAAGGATTCGGATCAAAACATAGTAATATGCTGTCACTAGTCACCATCCCTACAGCACACATCACATTACAAGGACCATTCATACTGGAATGTTCCCATCTGCATATAGGACACACAGGAAATCCTTATCCATGCATAGGACATACATGAAACCCTTATCTATACAATTGACATGCAAGGAAACCCTTATCTACAGCTCCGGAAACCCTTAGTGTGGATTTGTTCAAACACTTCCCATGCAAAACAGAAATTGGAGCCCACCACGAGGAACAGGGTTCATCAATAACTCTTTCATATTCCCACTCATATCCATTATCAACTCTACAGTTAATAGTTTTTCCCAATGACTATTACATCCACTCTTACCCCAGATATGATGCTACTTACAAAGAAACACGTTACATCCTCAGAGATCTCTCAACTCTGACATGCCTTTGGAAACAAAAAGAGATCAAGACAATTACCAGATGGAAATGCTATGAACGTAAATTTGTTACTCTATGTCCGTGCAGGCAAAGTTTCTGGCAGAAGGAATTTGTTTTGGAAGTGGTTACAAGAAACAAATTTGTGGTATAGCGAGAAACTCAGTTTTTGGGGAAAAAACAGGAAGGGGTTTTTTCAAACTCGAAAACAGTGTCCAGTCCTAATCGAGAAGTCAAATGAGCTGCGACTCCCAGATATTAGGAGCCCAGCGACGCGTTAAGCAAAGTGGACTCCCAATGATTAGGAGATGGGTGAGTTACTCACAGTTCTAGCGGGGAGGTGGCATTGCATAGCGCAGGAAGGGTTCCAGGATTGGCGTTCCCTGCATATATGGGGCCATGACTATGGTGTGTTGGCGTAGGTATGTTAGGAATGCGCCAGTGGTCCAGCAACCAATGGTTTTTACCACCTCAAAGGGAACACCTCATAGTAGGAGTTCGAGTGTGGCTCCAATACGGATCCCATGTCCCTGGAAGGGAGGTATTTTCAGTGCTTTGCTGATATCCTTCAGGCATGATATAAAAGCTGATCACATGAGAGGTCAGAGTCCTTGAGGGTGGCGCCATGCAAATAAACGATCAGCTGGGGATGGGTTGTCAATGCCAAAGTGGTTATTGATGGCGGCCTCTGGATCTGATGGGCCTGGTTGCATCGACCAGTATATATCTTCACCTTCTCGTGAAGTCTTGGTGACTGGGATGTGGAAAACTGATACTTTGAGATTGTTGTGATCTTTCCGCCAAGTCATGTCAGAGTGTTTGACATGTAGGTCAGGATTGAAGGCTTTTAACGTGGGAACAGTAAGTTCACCAAGGCGAGATACGGAATAAAAGGCGGTCATGAGGCAAGCATAGAAGGCAGCATCGAAAGGGAGCGTTAGGTCCAGTTCGTCCTTGGCCATTGCTAGGAATTGGGTGGTGATGGGTTCCCTCTTGGCACGAATGGATGTGGGGGGAGTGAGGGAAATGGCACCATCCAGGGCCGCTTTTATCTCTGGGTGATTGGTGCACCATGGCTGGCCATGGAGAATGTGCCATGCACGGACAGTGAAGACATAATTGGCCAGAGTCTTTCCAGAGTAAGCTCCAGTGCAGTTAGCAATGAAGGCGAGGACTAGGACAGGCCCAGCTGGACATCGTTGAGGTTCAGGAATACTGCGGAGATCACAGAACCGGTGAAATGCAAGAAGTCCTGCACTGTATCCAGCCTGAGTGCCTTGAGCCCAGGATACACCAATGACCTCTAGAATTCGGTCTAGGTCAGTGTCAGTGATGTGGAGAGTGTGTCCGTTAGCATCATGTGTCATACGTGTCTGAGCTGGGACCCATAGCCAGAGATGGTCATGGGCAAGGCAGTGAGGATGAAGCGGTGAGGCAAGAGGGGCCAACCCAAGTCGATATGGTTGTGGCCTAGAAGGAACTGGGGCTGGGGGGGGATTGAAGGGTGGATCAACCAGACCATTGGCCTCGGAGGGCTTGCAGATCAGTCTCAAAGTTGGTGGGCTGTTTGTGTGGGGGACCAGGATTCCTGAGAGAATTTGCAATGAGCTTTGCGGTTGCTTTGGGGTATCGGCCCTCTCAGAGCAGCTTGAGCTCAGTGTCTGAATATGGTAGGGTCGCATCAATGATGAACTGGTCGAGACCGGCAGGTATTTCAATGGGGGGTAAGAGGAGGTGGTCGGGAGGATATATGCCCCATGAGGGGCCATCAGCTGGGTTGAATTTGCTGGGGATGTAGGTTGCGTGGATCGAGATAATGGAATCACAAGACTCAATGAAGTCGTGGATGCGTTTAAAGATGTCGTTGATGGCTGCATTCCTGCTGCGGCCGTTTGGCCAGCCTTCAATGACTCCCATGTTGTCCCCGAATAATTCAAAATGCTGGCCAGTTGTCACAGACTGGGCGACTGATCGAATGAGGAGTTTGAATCCCAGGGCCTCCACCCAGCCGATGTCGCATTTACCATCAAGGGTCTTCCATCCTGGAATGAGGCGCCAAGCATGCCAGCGGCCAGCAATGACGATTCCAATGCCAATGCCCGAACTGGCATCTGAGAAGGCGTCGGGGTTTGTGAGGTGGACAGGGCTTGGGATTGTCCGGCCAAGGAAGGGTTGGGCCAGCTTGGCACGCCACCATTGCAGGTCTCCACAAATCGTTTGGTCAGCATGGTGTGGCATGAGAGGACAGTCACCATAGATGCCAAGCATGTTCTCCAGGCCAGTGAGGTAGGCATGGCCTGGAGGGACCACCAGGGATGCATGAAGGAGCTTTCCGTAGATTTTTTGTACATCGCCAAGGATGTGGGTAGGCGAGCACTCCCATTCATGGATCGACGTGAGGTATTTGGTCTTCTTCTTTGGTGGAAGGGAGACCGTGAGTGTTTCCAGGTTCCAATCCAGGCCAATGAATGTCATGGTTGAAGTGAAGGGCAGGTCCTTGGATTTCTCCCAGGGGATACCAAGCTGGTCGGATAGGCGATCAATGTCATCGAAGTTGTAGGTGAAGCGTTGGTCCTCAGAGGAGCAGCACGATGATAAGTCGAGGCAGGGGGAAGAGCAGTCTTCGTCAAATTCTTCAAGGGTGCCATCGGGGAAAACTCTACCACCAAACCAGAGGCATCCACCATCGTGATGTCGGCCACGGGGGGCAATGTCTGCATGCCAGTCTCTGCGGCGCATGTTGTATTCCTGGAGGCGCTCTCGAAGGATCCAGAAGAAGATGTGGTCGTCAACCCATTTGGAGAGGGGTGCCATCCCATGGCAATGGAATAGCTTGGTTCCTGCATCACTGACAGAGCCATACACTCCAGCTGATGGTGCAACCCCAAAGCAGGTGGCAGTGTCGATGCAGAATTCGTCGGCAGCGAGTCGGACAACAACACCTAACCATTGGGAGGGGTGCAGGGGGATCGTCCGGTATGCCTCTGCCATGTCTCTCGTGGCTGCCTGAGAGCCAGGGGGAAGGCGTGAGATGAGTAAGGAGACAATTGAGAAAGTCCCCCAGGTGCTGGGGAAGCGGCCTGAGTCGATCTGGGAGTTGATAGAGGGGCTCGGGAATTTTGGTGAGGTCTTATGAGGGAACGAATAGTTTTGTATGTTGCGGAAGTGATTCGGTCGGCCCGGTTTGGGTATGATGCCAAAGGGGGCCGTCTGGAAGGGGCCAATGAGCATCTCGAGAGTTGACTGAGAAAAGGGGCCCAGGTATCAGCCTTTGGACAGCTCTTTGGATATGATTTTTTGGAATTCGGAACTATGTTCAATGATGGAGTCTTTGTTGGGTGGGGCTTGGGTGCATGAAATGGTGGGTATCTCAAGATTGAAACCGTATCGCATACTTTGAGGGAGGTGATCATAGTGAGGCCAGATGTTATTTGAATGGAGTAGTGCTTCCCAAGCATCCGGTTTATAGGGAGTGAGGGCTTGATGCCTTCTGCGCTTGAGGACAGCTTTGTGTGCCATGAGTGGTATGACCACATCCGGAGCAGAGGTGACGATTGTCATGGCAGGTGCTGGTGCAGCTGGCCACGCGTTGGAAGTCGACACAGATGGGGTGGCCATCGTGGAGTACGAGGGACTTGTTGACACGCTGTGCAAGCGCGAGGTGGAGTCCATCCCAGGTATGCGTTGTGGCGCATTCCACGATTCTGTGGGGGTTGTGACCCAGGCATACGGTGCAGGCAGAGTAGCTGCCACTGCCTGCACCTGCCCAAAAATCCGACTTCTTTTCCGGACATCCTCAGCTGTCACGAGGCCGGGGTGGAGACCCAGACCTCCTGCGAGCATCGGTTAACTGCTTGTGCTCGGCTCCGTCTGGAGGGGGAGACGTTGGCAGTGGTACTGTGGGCTGAACTAATGTCCTGGTCAGCCTGAGTGCATGGATGCGTAGGGTGCAGGTGCGGAGAGCATGCATGGAGCAAGTGTGTGGCATGCATGGAGCAAATAAGGGGCATGCATGGAGCAAAGAGGAGGCATGCGTGATGCAAAGGAAGGTGAATGTTGTCATTTTCAATGGATAATGGCAGAGGGAAATCGGGGGGGCAACAGTCAGCAAGTGATCTATCATTAGACGGAAGAAGGGGGGACTCACACGGAAGTCCCTGGTATTGTCTTTATGCTTTCGATCTTCCCAATAAACCTCTTCTTTGGTTTTACGCAAGATGGATTCATCTATTATGGAGATGTTGTAGGCACCGCGGGGTGAGGGGATGGTGAGGTGCCATAGCCGTCGTTGTCTAGCCTGGTATAAGAGCAGGGCCTTCTGGTCAAGGGGGTTGTGGGAGGACCGCATCTCATGGATCTGAAGCTTGCCCCAGAAGGAGGCGAACATGGCCACGTGATCAGCTGGCCAGTCGGCCTCCTCCATGGCGAGGATCATCCAGGGGACGGCTTGATGTCCCTGTCATCGAGGGCCTTGTTGGAGTCTCTGGCAGCGGCAGCAGGTACCCAGGATGTCGAGCCATCAGGTTTCCGTGCCATCACCATGGCATCATCATCGACTGTGGCATGTGCTTGCATGGCCTCATCTAGGCCCTCATTAGTGTAGTACCAGAGTTCGACGTATTGCCCTTTGTCCATCTTTTTAGTGGCATAGTTAGATGTGAAGACGAGGGTGATGGAGGGCACCGGCTGATTCGGGATGGGGATGTACTTGGTCTTGTTCCACTTCAGTCCACCACTATTGTACATCTAGTTAGATGTAACATAATGGTATGTTGTGTTCCATCTAAGTGTTCTACCAGGCCTGGTCTTCCCAGGGACATTTCACCCATGGGATATATTTTCAGACCAAGGCTAAAATGGGACACTTTCAAAAGAGGCCCAGCGGATGATTAAATATCCCAAGGGATAATTTTAAAAGAGAACCATGGTCTAAATATAAGTACCATGGGATTCTAGAGCTTATATTTGGCTAAAGTAAGGGACAATATATATTTCAAGAAGCTACCAAATCTTAGTCCAAGGGATATGTTACCAATGCAGAAGAAGACTGTGGGACACTAACTGGCACACAAATGTGTCCCATGGGACATTTAGTCTACTATGAATATTTCTCATGGGATACTTTGATGTTGAGGAAATATACTATAGGACATTTATTTGACCATGAATATTTCCCATGGGATGTAAATGTGTTCCATGGGATGCTTCCATTATATTGAACTTATACCATGGGACATTTATTCTACCGTGGATATAGCCCATTGGATGTTTCCATTTGTTCATATTATACCATGGGACATTTATTCTACCGTCAATATATCCCATGGGACATTTCCATTTGTTCAAATTATACCCATGGGACATTTATTCTACTGTAGATATGTCCCATGGGATACATACAATTATACCATGGGACATTTATTCTACCATTGATTGATCCCATGGGATATTTCCATTTCTTTAAATTATACCAGGGGACATGTATTCTAATGTAAATATGTCTGATGGGATAGTTAAAATTATACCATGGGACATTTATTTTACCATAGATATGTCCCATGGGATATTTAAAATTATACCACGGAACATTTATTCTACCATATATATATCCCATGGGACATTTCCATTTGTTCAAATTATACCATGGGACATTTATTCTACTGTAGATACATCCCATGGGATACTTACTATTATACCATGGGACATTTATTCTACCATTGATTTATCCCATGGGCTGTTTCCATTTCTTCAAATTATATCATGGGACATTTATTCTACCGTAGATATATCCCATGGGACATATTACAATACCATCAGGGAGAATGTATATTTTCCTGGGATAAATATCTCAAGCAGGTCTACTATAGCCAGATGGCTATAACATTGTAAATAAAATAGGTAAAATTATGGAAATATTTATGTGCATAGATTAAAAGGCCTAGGGATTGTAATATTATTCCTTGGGATATTTATTTTACCTGAGAAAAGCCCATGGGACATGTAGAATATCCCATGGGATACTTATCTTGTCTTAGAAAACAGCCCATGGGACATAGAACAACCCTTGGGATACTTTCACTATTACAGAAACAGCCCATGGGACATGAAAAATATTGCTTGGGATATTTATGTTACCCAAGAAAAAGCCCATGGGACACATAAAATATCCCATGGGATATTTACTTTACCCACAAAGTTAGTTAGGATTTGGATCTTTGCATTGTGGCTAGACAATCAAAAGTCCATATAAGCAGACATAATCATGAATTGAATCTGAGTGACAAGTTCATCATATTTTGGCTACAACACATTCCCTGTACCACCAACTACCAGGCACTTGTCTGGAACACAATGTACACCTTCCTTAGTACCCCTAGAATTAATTTTAGATTTTTCAGATATGTAGTCGCAAAGTTAGGTGTTTAAGGGTCCATTTTTGGCAGAGGCATAGAATGCATTGTGAATATCTCCCCATATAAAATGGAATAAAATACAAAAACTCCCTGTGGGGTAGGTATATCATACTTACATCTCTTCAGGGTCTTGCCCTGGCCATTGAGGTGCTGTAGTACATGTAATAATAATAAGAAATTCCAGCCATCCTTCCCTATATGGCAACTCGACCCCGTTTGGGATATCGGCAAATTCCGGTTGAAATTCTCGCGCGCGAGTTCAACATGACTTGTCATTTTCAATGACGCGACAACGGGTGTGGATGCTAGAGCATCCTAGGTAAGTGTTCTTTATCTTTTTTCTTCATTCTACTGACTACTTAAACACACTTGTAGGTTTTTTTCCTGCACCCTCGTGCCAAATGAACGCGAACGCAGCAACCGCAACAAGCAGACGCGCATGTGGACAATGAGGACAATGAGGACAATGAGGACGACGGGGACCAGGATGGGGACGACGAGGACGAGGACGAGGATGGGGACGGGGACAAGGGCAAGGACGCGGAGGGGCATGGATACCAGGGGAACACCGGTATGTACTTTTGTTAGTCCCTCCCTTTCCTCCTTTCCCTTCTCCCCCTGACTGTCTCCTACCCCTTATCCCCCTTCCTAACCTGCCCCTTCTCCCCCTGCTTATATGCTGTCCATCCACCTCCTGCCCCTTCTCCCCCTGCCCACCCCCTGCCATCCCCCCTGCCATCCCCCCTTTCCTCTCCTCTCCTCCACCTCCCTGTCTCTCCCCTGATAAAGTAGAATACCATGTATTTAGGTAAAATAATTATTTAATTTGGTATATCTATTTTGAGTGGTTGCTAAATTAAAATTATGTAACATGTGGCATTGGTATCACTATTATTTTGTGACTTGGCAGATGCTGAGCAAGCAGGCAGTCCCACCAGCCTGTAGATTGGGGCTTTTTTGAGTAAAGTAAATATCCCAAGGGATATTTCACATGTCCCATGGGCTGTTTCTGCAATAACAAAGGTATCCCAAGGGATATTTTATATGTCCCATGGGCTTTTTTGTGGGTAAAGTAAATATCCCATGGGATATTTTATGTGTCCCATGGGCTTTTTCTTGGGTAACATAAATATCCCAAGCAATATTTTTCATGTCCCATGGGCTGTTTCTGTAATAGTGAAAGTATCCCAAGGGTTGTTCTATGTCCCATGGGCTGTTTTCTAAGACAAGATAAGTATCCCATGGGATATTCTACATGTCCCATGGGCTTTTCTCAGGTAAAATAAATATCCCAAGGAATAATATTACAATCCCTAGGCCTTTTAATCTATGCACATAAATATTTCCATAATTTTACCTATTTTATTTACAATGTTATAGCCATCTGGCTATAGTAGACCTGCTTGAGATATTTATCCCAGGAAAATATACATTCTCCCTGATGGTATTGTAATATGTCCCATGGGATATATCTACGGTAGAATAAATGTCCCATGATATAATTTGAAGAAATGGAAACAGCCCATGGGATAAATCAATGGTAGAATAAATGTCCCATGGTATAATAGTAAGTATCCCATGGGATGTATCTACAGTAGAATAAATGTCCCATGGTATAATTTGAACAAATGGAAATGTCCCATGGGATATATATATGGTAGAATAAATGTTCCGTGGTATAATTTTAAATATCCCATGGGACATATCTATGGTAAAATAAATGTCCCATGGTATAATTTTAACTATCCCATCAGACATATTTACATTAGAATACATGTCCCCTGGTATAATTTAAAGAAATGGAAATATCCCATGGGATCAATCAATGGTAGAATAAATGTCCCATGGTATAATTGTATGTATCCCATGGGACATATCTACAGTAGAATAAATGTCCCATGGGTATAATTTGAACAAATGGAAATGTCCCATGGGATATATTGACGGTAGAATAAATGTCCCATGGTATAATATGAACAAATGGAAACATCCAATGGGCTATATCCACGGTAGAATAAATGTCCCATGGTATAAGTTCAATATAATGGAAGCATCCCATGGAACACATTTACATCCCATGGGAAATATTCATGGTCAAATAAATGTCCTATAGTATATTTCCTCAACATCAAAGTATCCCATGAGAAATATTCATAGTAGACTAAATGTCCCATGGGACACATTTGTGTGCCAGTTAGTGTCCCACAGTCTTCTTCTGCATTGGTAACATATCCCTTGGACTAAGATTTGGTAGCTTCTTGAAATATATATTGTCCCTTACTTTAGCCAAATATAAGCTCTAGAATCCCATGGTACTTATATTTAGACCATGGTTCTCTTTTAAAATTATCCCTTGGGATATTTAATAATCCGCTGGGCCTCTTTTGAAAGTGTCCCATTTTAGCCTTGGTCTGAAAATATATCCCATGGGTGAAATGTCCCTGGGAAGACCAGGCCTGGTAGAACACTTAGATGGAACACAACATACCATTATGTTACATCTAACTAGATGTACAATAGTGGGGGACTGAAGTGTCTTGTTCTTCTTCATCTCTTACTTTCACACATCCTCTTGTTCTTGGGCGGCTAGGAGAGCATGTTGTTCCGCGGCTGCTTGGGCCTGTAAAAACTCTTCTGCTTGCTCCGCAGCGTCGTTGTGTAGCTGATCTTGCCATAGTTGCTTTTCTAGGTTGTTGCCTGCTGTCCAGACGTTGGTGAGCAGTTGTACCGCTTAGGCCTCTGTTCTGGCGGCATTGACAAAGGGTGCTTGGGTTGGGGCATAAAAGAGAGATGCGTAGTCAGCGCATTGGAGTTGCGCAGGGTCAAAGAGAAGTTGAGGCATCAGAGAGTTGTGTGTCATTTCAGAGAGAAATGAAAGAGATAATCTGCTCTATTGAGCAGGGAAGATCTTTTGGAGTGGCAAGTGGGAGTGGCACGAGCTGAGAGGCAATGCGCCACAACTTGCCAGATTCGTACATAGACTTAATTCTAATTTACACTCATTCTTCGTGTTTGTTAGAAGACAACATTGCAGGATGGCTTGAAGCCAAGCAGAAGATTTCCACAGATGAAAAAGCTGCCTACTTTTGGTCTGGAATCAACAAGCATTTACATCATTGCATTGAGCTCAGACTTAGCTCTGGCTCAACTCCTCTAGATGTAACCAAGCCATTCCCCATGGACAAAGTCATTAAGATTGTGGAAATCCTATTTGAATGCAATAGATTTGACATCAATCTGGCAGATTCTGATGATGAAATTCCTGATAGAGACAGGGATGATGATTCAGATTCTTCCAGTGATGAATCATCAGATGATGAAAGTGATTCTGATTACAATGGAAGATACAAGAAGAAGAAGTTGGAAAAGAAGAAGAAGATTCACAGGTATAAAGTGGATTCTGAAGATGAAACCCCTAAGAAAGCTACCAAGAAGGATGTTGATAGGAAGGATACCTTCAAGAAAGGGCCAGAGAAGAAGACCAAATCTGTACAAGATGAGGTTGAAGCCCTAATCAAACAAATGGGAAACCTATCACTGGATGATCAGCGTTATGGACTAGCTTATTATAAGGCACTTAAGCTAGACCCAGATGTTGCCCATTGTGTCAAAGCACCCCTCCTAAACCAACCAAGACCCATTCCAAAGCCTCCTGGAATCCTTCAGAATCAAATACCTAGCAAAGCATCATTCACTGCAGACATTGGAGCACATGAACCTATCACCTGTTTCAGATGTGGTATAAAAGGACATGGACTCCAGATATGCCCCAAAATAAATGAACTTATTCAGTCAGGAACTCTCATCAGAGATCCCTTTGGGAAACTAGTCAAGAGTGATGGATCCCTCATATGCCGCTGCATGGGTGAAACATTAATTCATGCTCTAGAACGGAACTCTTCAGAAGCATTACAGACCAACTTCTATGCTCTTCAAGACCCATTCTCTGACTACTATCAGTCAGATGCTGAAGAAGATATGGATGCATTCTATATACTTGCCACTTATGTTGGACACAATGGTATAGAAGATGTTCAGATTATGGCTGCTGACAGAGGTCAGCACAAAATTACCTCTGCCAGAAAAGAAGCATTTGATGGGGTTTACCCACCTGCTAGACAGAGGAACAAGGACAAAGAAAACTTGAAACCAAGATCTACAGGCACTACTGCCAAACCTGCTTCAAAGCAGAATCTCAATCAGGAAAATGTTCCTGCACCAGCCAATATTCCTAAAGGGAATCCACCTACTCACATTGAAGAAATTCACCAAATGCAGCCCATTCCATTTGATGTCAGAGTACCTAGGACTGTTCAAGCCCCAGTTGCTAATGGAGATATTGAAATATAGGACATTACAAACAAGTCTCACACTTCTAAAGCAACTCCTGACAGGTCAATTCCACATCCCAAGTTACCACTCAGGCAGTCAGCACTATCATCTAACACTAGTTGGTACCCGTGCTTCGCAACGGTGTTTATTTAATGATTTTGAAAGTTAGTTAGCAAAGTTAGTTTGCGATGTTAGTAGAATTGTTGAATGTCAGTTAGCAAAGTTATTAATTATTAGTTTGCAAAGTTAGTAAAAGTTAGTAGAGTTATTAAATGTCCAAAGTCATCAAATATTAGACTGTATTGTGATTGAAGAGCTCAAGTGTTTGCCCTCAAGTAAAGAGAGGTAAACTGAAATTTTAGTCAAGTCCTCAAAAGCCTGCCCTAAAGTCACACATGTGAAAGCAAAAAAAAAACAGACTCAATTCAAAACAATAGTAAAGCAATAGTACAAACACCCAAACACATCCAAGTTCTAAATATCAATACAAACACCCAAACAAATATTGGCAAGATAACAACCGCATCTAATTCTATAGAGTCCATTTTACTACAAACAAAGTCAAGAAAAAGCAAAGAACAGCCATAAATGTCCCAAATCTAAGAACAGCCATCAATAACATTTCAAAGTCAATAATAGACAGGCAACATACCCCATCAAAGTATATCGGTCAACAGTTCTCGATACACAATGTTTGATGTAGAGGTGTCATTGGAATGATGAGGAAACAGAACTTTGATCCTATCTCCAGAGGTGCAGCGGGAAAGAGCAACGTAGAGCTGGCCATGGGAGAAGATTGGGTCACGAAGGTCCAAACCAACGTTGATCACAGATTGGCCTTGTGATTTGTTGATTGTCATGGCAAAGGCAAGACGCACAGGGAACTGGTGCCTTGACAAAGGGATGCCCAATGAATCATCTGAAGGCTCGATGGTAATCCTTGGAATGAAGACGGTTTGTCCAGCATGTTTGCCTCCCAAAATGCGACACTGCAACACACGTGGTTTGATGTCTGTCAAAATCATGCGGGTTCCATTGCAAAGGCCATTTGAAACATCGATGTTTCGAAGAAGCATGAGAGGACAGCCTATTTTCAAGGCAAGGTTGGCCAAGGGTAAGCCTGATGCCTTTTGAGCATTGAGGAACTCGATGGGGTAAATGTTTTCGACGCCGATGACTTTGTCAATTGATCTGACAATACACTCTTCACCTGGAAACCTGTCAAGGATAGCCTGGTTGAGGTCATCCACATAGTTATTGGTTGGAGAGAGAATAGTGCGGTCGAGGAAATAGTGATCCGGTTTAGCCCCATCTGCGATTCCTGGATACAGATTGTCAATCAGGGATTCAACAGTGTTTTCTGGCATGCGCATGTTAAGTGGGAGATGGATGGTATTTTGGGGACCCAATCCATGACCGGCGCCTACTTCCAACAGCCAAGCTGCAAATGCCTCACTCTCTGGGGTTTGATCCAAACGCATGTTCTGTTTCAAGTGAAGGACCTGTATGTGTGGCCATAAGGTGGATCTTTTGAGAGAGGAATTGACTATCCTCTCCCTGGAGCCACGGGGTACGACGGGGGTAGTCTGGCGAAAGTCACCACCAAACAGCATTGTCATTCCTCCAAAGAGTCTGTTATCATCCAGGACATCCTTTAATGTGCGATTGAGTGCCTCGATAGCATGACGATGCTGCATTGGAGCTTCATCCCAAATGATGATGTCTGTCTGCCTCAAAACATCTGCAAGTTCACTTTGTTTCTGTATCCTGCAAGTGGAATCCTCAAAGATGGGAATGGGAATTTTTAATCGGGAGTGAGCGGTGCTTCCACCATCCAAGATGAGGGCAGAGATGGCAGAGGAGGCGACGGTGAGAGCAACCTTGTGATTGGCACGAACAGTTGCGGCAATGGTATTGCACACAAAGGTCTTTCCTCCACCACCTGCACTGTGAATGAAGAATGCCTTTCCCTCCTTGTTGTTGACGGAATGCATGACAGTATCGTAAGCAGCATGTTGCTCAAGATTGAAGCGCCCCCTGTTGAAGTCGACACGAAGCAAGAGATCGTATGGGTCGAAATCCAATTGCTGCTGCAGAAGTTGATTGGGATTCTGCTGGACCTGCCATTCACCTGCAGAAAGAGGCATAGGAGGATAGAGGGAGAGGTTTTTGCCCGAATTATGAAGGATGGCATTGATCAAAAACAGGCCATAATCGTAAACCTGGTCCTCTGTTGGATCTGGGATTCCATGATGATTTATGATCCTGAAGCGCAAGTCATCGCAAATGTGAACCCTATGTTGAGTCCAAAGCACGTCTGGTTGAGTTGGTATACAGTGCATGAGGATGGTGGCAAAGAGGATGCGCAATTGACCACCTGTTTGTATTTCGCCTGCTTCTTTTAAACAGCTGTCCCACTCCCCATCATCCTCCAAGAGGCCACGTGCGAGACAAACCGCCTTGTACGTTGGATAAGTGACACCGGCAAATTTTTTGAGATCATCCCAATCCAATGCACCCTTGACCATGGTGAGAAGTGTCCTAAGGTAAAACCTCTCTCCTGCAGATGGATAAACCCAGGTCAACCTTGCTATGGCAAAACCTTTTTTACGAACGGTCCAAGCTTTTGTCTTCTTGTTCCAAACGAAATGCTGGGGGAAATCCTGATAGGTGTGATTGACAGCATCAGGCAGCAACTGGTTTGCCTTGAACCAACCCATGAGCTCAGTTGATTTGTTAGCGCCACGGTCTGCGATAAGCTCTGCATCGTCCTCTTCTTCAAAGAACACGGTCTGCTGATCCTTGAGGTGGACAGGAAGACGATACACGGTAGGACTCTCCTCATGCATGGAGAACTCGAATATGTGCCAGCAAGCTTCTGGAGGACCAATGTAACGACCATCAATATACTCCTGTATTTCATTGATTTCTGCATTGCCATTCTGCCCCACAGCCAATGTTGCCAAATCATGCCCCTTGTATATATACTTGTGAATATACTTGATGGCCTTGACGGAAGCACATATCTCGACATTGATGTGGCAGTTGTAACGTGCGGAAAGGTATGGGTTGTAAGGGATGACATCACGATTGTCAAAGACATGACCCTTGCTGTTGGTGAAGGTGCGACCATTGTTGGGTCTGGCATACTCTGGGTAACCATCATCTCCAAAGCGGGTCTCTGCAGAAAAGGTCTTTGGGTAATGCTTGCTGCACTTCCCATTGACCATGCAAGGAGCATTAGGAAACTCTGCACCGCAAGGACCATGCATCATGCACTTGGTGACAGTGTCGTACAACTGGGGTGTTGCAATGGGGTCAGGGATCTGAGCGGAGACTATACCGTCAACGTCTGGAACAGTGCGAATCTTGAAAGGACCTCGAAGAAATATGAGGAGATGCATGTGAGGCAAACCTCGCTTTTGGAATTCAACGGTGTAGACCAATCCTGCGACCTCTCCAAAGAGACCCCCTCTGACCTCCTTCAACAGTGCCTTCATCTTCTGGTAGAAGACTCGTGCGACGATGTCTGGGCGATCATGAGCTGTTTGATGTCTTAAAGGTGTGCCAGGACCATCGTTGACCTCTCTGCCATATTTCAACAGCTCTTCTTGAATCTCTGGCCAATTTGGATTGCAGGTCATTGTCAGAAAGAGATCTGGCTTCTGACAGTATCTGCTGATGGCCATTGAATCTTGAAACAGCTGGAACATGTGGCGAGCGCTGCCAGCATGTGTAGAGGGAAGAACGATGCGGGTTCCGACTTGTCCAAGATCGACAGGACCATCATCTGCATTGTGGACAGCATTGGCAACCCCCTGGTACAAATCAGCTCTGATATCCTTCTGATGGGTCTTCAGCCAAAAGAGCTCTGAGCCTTCTACCGAAGACCAAGCATCGACAACATACTGCTGCAACAGCCGACCACCACGAAATAGTGTATCGGGTTCTGGATCACGAAGAGGGGTGTGGAGTAGAAGCCTTGGGTGGAGCCTGTAAGCATGGTAGCGCCGTTGAGTGACATTCTCGGTGCGGAATTGCCCTCTGGGTCCAGGAAGTGAAGGAATGCTATCATGCCAACCTTGCTCTCCATTTGGAAAGAGAAGAACATAGTGGAGTGGCCAGTAGACAGGATTGAGATGACTGATCCTTTTGAGGACACCACCTTGATCCGGAGTCTTGAGACGCAGAATGATCTCCCTGTGAAGGTTGACCTCCTCTTCTCCACTTCCTGGTATGATGGCAGCGACCTCCTCCACTGTGGGCAAGTTGTAGCGACGGCGATCTGCATTTGGCTGCAGGACCAAGTGAGCCTGAACATTTCCATGTTCCTCTGGAGGCTTGTCCATCATGATCCGAAATGCATGCTGATAGAGAGGCACAAATGGGTTTGCAGCATTAAGCATCATCTGGAGATCAGACATGATGGTTGGATCCAGGTTTGGATTGCGAGCATTACGTGTGGCAAGAGCAGCTTGCGGGTCATGAATGTAGAGCTGGGCATAGGCAGGCTGTACACTATTTCGTGGAATGAGAGCGCCCATATTGTGATGCATGTCGCCGTGCATGCGGAAGCAGTAAGGACCGGCACCTTGGAGGACAGTCATGTCAAGCTGAACAGCAATGGAGGTGAATGCAAATGCGGCATTGTACTGACGTATGTGTTCCCTGAAAGAACGTGCGCGAGGGTTGCTTTCCATGAGAAGACGTCTCAAGGTGAGAGGAGGATATGGCAAAGGCTCCAAGTGAATCTGTCCCTGAAGACAGCACATGCCAAACCTTGGATGGACTTGAGAAGACCCTGAGAGGCGTTCTGTGATGAAGTGAAGAGCACCACAGTGAGAGCACACCACATCCATCCTCTTAATGCTGAGGCGAACAGGTAGCACAACATTCAGTCGTCGACCCAAAGGCACTTGTTGTTGTGCCTGCAATGCCAGTGCATCTGGCTGAGCCAGTGCCACCTCTTCATCATGAATAACATTTTCCTGTTCTTCAGCCTCTGCCCTGATGTCTTGATTATTTATATCCTCCAGCACAACCTCCTGTGATGCCCTCCCCAGGTCCTCTCGATGCTGCTGGTGTGAGTGCTCTTCAAGCTGTCTCAACCTTTGCAGGTCATCTTGATGCTGCTGGTATGATTGCTCTTCCAGCAATCTTAGCCCTTGCTGCAGTTCTTGGTGCTGCTGATGTGACTGCTCTTCAAGCTGTCTCAGCTCTTGCTGCTCATCTCGATGTTGCAGATGTGAACGCACTTCAAGCAGTCTTGGCCTGTGCTGCTGCTCTCGATATTGTTGGAATGAATGCTCTTCATCCAATTGTCTTGCCAAATGTGTCTCTCTGGCAAGATGTGACCTCTGCAGCTCTTCACGCAGTTGGGCCAGTCGTTCCGCTTCCAACTGTTGTGCAAGATGTATTTGTTTGGCATCATCCAGGTTCTTCTGCCGCCAACGTTCTTCTTCTCGAAGAATAGCCTGACGTTGGCGTTCCCGAAGACTTTGCTCCTCCTGCTGACGCAGTTGGTGCAATCGTTGTTCTTCAGCCTGGTTGGCAAGAAGATCCTGTTCTGCCAACCATTGGTACTCCGCATTGAATTGGTGTTGCCATTGGTCGTCAACAACAAATTGGTCCTGATGCCCAGACTTTTTTCTTGCACGTCTGGCCTTCAGTTCCTCGTAGCGACTGGTCCTAGGTGGCTGAGGTGCAGCATTAAAATCTGCAGGCCTCACAGGTCGCTGCTGATTTGATTGTCCACGTTGTCTGACCCGTTCAGCATGCGTCCGCTCAAATCCCTGTTGCAAATCCTCCTCCCAGTTTCTTGGAGGTGGAACGTTAGACGACACCGGTGGAACATCTCTTCCTGAAGCCTGCTGCTGATAATAGGCCACTCGTCTATCATGATGTGCAATCTGATGTCTTGGCAAGCCAGGATAAATGTCCACTGGAACTGGCCAATGACGACTCGATGAAGTCGGTTGTTGTGGATCAACAGGGACTGAGGACGGCATGCCAAAGTTTGGCTGAACGATCGGAGGCTGACGGTCATATGTTCTTTGTCGACGAATGGAAGGAGATGTCATCTGCAGTCTTTGCAGCCTTTCACGCTCTCTTTCACCCTGACGGTCCCTTTCAGGAGTTTGCTGAGGATCAGCATGATGCTGTGATAAACTGGCTTAAATATCAGCATTCCAGTTTTGCATCTAGGTGAACCCAACACCCACATAACATTTATATATTCAATCCCATCCACTTCTTCATAAAGGGGGTGATTGCTAGGATTCCTGAATGGCCCAATTTGTGAGCAAGCCAAATTCATAGATGCACCATTTAATTGCAATGCCCACATTTTTTAATTCCAACCAATAGCTCAAATTGTGGGGGAGAATTTGTTTACAGTTTCCAATATATGTTTCAAAGCAAATGTGCCAGCTGAATGCCAATTATTGCTTTCTTTCTCCCCCACATGTAAGGAATTTGGTCATGTTTGGTTGTTGTGTGACCAAACCTGCGCGAGGCGTGCGGAACCATGTCCACTATTTCGCGTACGAAATTTACCACATCAATCATGCACCTAAGTGAATTGGAAACTAATTATTATTTAATTGTGGCATATCCGGGCCCAGCTAGCGTCTCGCGGGGCTGCACGCGCAAGGATAAGCGCTGTTAGAACCCTAATTATTATTATTATAACAACTTTATTAATAATTGAAATCTATTGTACATTGTGGTAGGAGGTGGAGGTGGGTCAGCCAGTGGACGCAGAGCATCCAGAATAATCAAAATAATAACTAAATGGAGGGGGGGATGGCAATCTGAAAGCTGGGGGTAGAGATCTGGAGGGGGGGGGGTATTAGGAGAGGTGGGGGCAGCGCGAGGCAATGGGACCGAACGGAGGCGCGATCTCGTGCTCAAACGACCCCAGTGGGTCCCATCCCTGTGTATGTGGCGGGGTTTTTGGATCCGAGGTCCGGGGGTAGAGATCTGGGAGGGGGGGGGGTATGAGGAGAGGTGGGGGCAGCGCGAGGGAATTGGACCGAACGGAGGCGCGATCTCGTGCTCAAACGACCCCAGTTGGTCCCAACCCTGTGTATGTGGCGGGGTTTGGGGATCCGAGGTCCGGGGGTAGAGATCTGGGAGGGGGGGGGGGTATGAGGAGAGGTGGGGCCAGCGTGGGCCAACGGGATGGAACTCACTCACAATGGCATGTTCAAACGACCCCAGAGGGTCATAACCGTCCGCGTGCGGGGGGATTTGGCCATCCGATGTCCGGGGGTAGAGATCTGGTAAGGGGGGGGGGTATGAGGGGAGGTGGGGCCAGCGTGGGTCAACGGGGTCGAACGAATGCGCGGTGTCGCGCTCGTCCGACCCCATTGGGTCCCATCCAACTGTGTGTGGCGGGGATTGGCCGTCCGAGGTCCCGGGGTAGAGATCTGGTAGGGGGGGGGGATGGGGAAAGAGGGGGTCAGCGCGAGGCAACGGGGTCGAACATACCCTCGATTTCGTGCTCGTCCGACCCCATTGGGTCCTATCCGTCTGTGTACGGCGGGGTTTGGTCGTCCGAGGTCCGGGGATAGAGATCTGGTAGGGGGGGTATGGGGAAAGAGGGGGTCAGCGCGGGTCAACGGGGACGAACGAACGCACCATTTTGCGCTCAATCGACCCCAATTGGTCCTTCCTAAATGTGTGGGGCGGGGATTGGCCGTCCGAAGTCAGGGGGTAGAGATCTGGTATGGGGGGTATGGGGCAAGAGGGGGTCAGTGCGGGCCAACGGGGCTGCGGAAACGCACGGTTTTGTTCTCAATCGACCCAAATGGGTGCCTTCTGCATGTGTGGGGCGGGGTTTGGCCGTCTGATGTCCGGGGGTAGAGATTTGGTGTGGGGGGTATGGGGAAAGGTGGGGTCAGTGTGGGCAAACGGGGCCGCGCGAGCTCACCATTTTGCACTCAGTCGACCCCATTGGGTCCTGTCCAGCCGTGTGTGGCGGGGTTTGGTGATCCGAGCTCCCGGGGTAGAGATCTGGGATGGGGGGTATGGGGACAGGTGGGGTCATTGCGGGCAAACGGGGCCGCGGGAACTCGCCATTTTGCACTCCACAGACCCCAATGGGTCCCTCCTGTGTCTGTACGGCGGGGAATGGCGATCCGAGGTCCCGGGGTAGAGTTCTGGGTTGGGGGCATGAGGAAAGGTTAAGTCAGCGTGGGCAAACGGGGCCGCGGGAACTCACCATGTTGGGCCCAACTGACCCCAATGGGTCCCCTCTCGTCGTCTGTGGTGGGGATTGGCAGTCCGGGGTGCAGGGATGAACCTCTGGTATGGGGGATGTTGGGCTCCGCTTCGCGTCGCAGCCAAAATGGCTTGCACCCAAAACGGCTCGGCTTCGTCTCGCTAGGGGACAGAGGCCTCGCGCGTGGCTGCGCACGCGAGCATAAGCGAAGAAACGTGGCACAACGCGAGCACACGCGAAAAAACGTGAGATAGCCGAATACCCACGCCACAGACCCCCCTTCCTCCCCTTCCTTTTAGACTAGATGGTACCCGAGCGTTGCTGCGGTATTAGTTATTTTATTTTATCTTATTTTATTGTCAATTTATTTCGTGTTTGTGGTTTTTATTTTATTGTATCTTATTTTATTGTAAATTTATTTCCCACAGGGTGAATTTATTTTATTTTATTTTATTTTATTCATTTTCAATTTATGTTCTGTTTTCCATCGATTTTTGTGTTCAAAGTGAAGAAACACCCATGGCGGCTATTAATAACAGTGTTACATGCTTTTTGTACCACTGATGTTTGTTCGCTTCGCTCACAAACACCCGTAGCACCCGTCCTGCAGTGTTACATGCTTTTGTGCCACTGATGTTTGTTCGCTTCGCTCACAAACACCTGTAGCACCCCGTTCTCCAGTGGCTGCTGTCTTGAATTTTATTTGAATTTTAACACACTTGTTTACATTGTTTTGAATTTATTTGCACATTTTGTACTTATCCGGGCTCGGCTTCGCCTCGCATGTTGCTCCAGGCTGCTGTCTTGAATTTTATTTGAATTTTAACACACTTGTTTAGATTATTTTGAATTTATTTGCACATTTTGTACTTATCCGGGCTTGGCTGCGCCTCGCGGTTATAGAAGGGGACAACGGTGGCTCGGCTGCGCCTCGCGTGGCAAAACGTGGCTTACGCACGCGAGGTGCAAAATAAGCGACAGCCGACAAAACGTGAGCAAACGCGAGCAAAACGCGAGCATAACCGAGTACCCACGCCACTGACCCCCCTTCCTCCCCTTCCTTTTAGATAGGAGATACCCAGGTTATCAACCCAATCCTTGATACTCCAGTTACTCTTCAAGTTAGGGAAGTTCTAGCCTCATCCAGAGATTTATCAGATCAGCTTACAGAGATGCTGAAGAGAAAGAATCCTAAGGTCTCTGTAGTTGCAAGCACATATGGCCCAAGACAACATGGAATATTAATTAAGCTCAGAATGGAATGTGATAATTATCCTATCACTGCCATTATTGACACAGGATCCCAGCTCAATGTTGTCAACAAAGAAATTTGGAAAGCAAGAATAGGCAGACCAGTTGATTTAGGAAAAAGTCTTACCATGAATGATGCTAATGGAGGAGTAGGAACCCTTAATGGTCTGGTACCAAATGTCCCATTGATATGTGGAGGTGTTCTTACTTATGCAGATCTATTCATTGGTGAGTCTGTACCATTCAATTTACTTCTTGGAAGACCCTGGCAAAGGGGAAATTTTGTCACTATTGATGAACAGATTGAAGGAACATATCTAGTTTTTAAAGATGCCTCAGACTCTGGAGCCAAGTTTGAAATAATGGTTACAGCTGACCATTATCCTGCTCCTTAGAGACATGACCAGATTTTCACAATTACTGCATCTGAAAATAATTCTTCATGCAATAGTGCTACTCCTAGCACCAGTTCAGATTGTATATCACCCAGATTTAGGAGGTATCCCCTTCCTGAACCCCAGGATTCAGCAGAATTATTTTCCAGTGAAGAAAGAAATTGTCAAAACCCAGAGGAGGTTAACCTGGAATTTAATATGTCCTTGGAAGACAATCCAGATTTAATTAACCCTCATGGAGATATCCTAGATTTGGACATACGCTGCAGAAGTGACCCAGAAATTGATAAACCCCCTAGGATATCTGATGGACAGGCTCATGAAGAAGCACCATTGTCCTCAGAACCAGAATCAAATTCCAAAAGAAATTATTTATATAAGGTTATAGTGGAATTAGTTTTGGAGAACAATGGACAACAAGCAGATAAAAGTACATGTTCAGAGGAGACTACCACAGAACCCTTTGGCATGCAGAGAAACCCCCCCCAATTTTTAATCAATGAAATTCCACTTCCCCGTGCTGTAGATTGGCTCCACACTGAGTGGACCAAAATTCAGCTCAGATGATCATTGCTGCGCTCGGTGATCACATAGAAGACTGACCTCAATCATCCCATTTCATTTTTGCATCACCTCTCAGATATCAACTCCCCCCCAAGCAGAATCATTATGGGACTCCATTTGAACATGGGGTTCTCTTAAGTACAACACTGGCCGCCATAGATTTGTCTGGTGCCCCTTCTTCATTGAGGATGGGGCAGCTCATCTTTCAGTTTTACCCTGTATCATCACCCCCTTCGTATTCCACTTTGGATAACTCTACTTTGGATTCTATGGTTCATCTCTCACCTCTTTTGTCTATGTTTGATCCACATCCATTGCTTCCACTGCTCTTCCCAGTCCACACATCTGCCATGTCACCATCATTACCACCCTCTTGTCCCTCATCACATTGTAGATGCAGGTTCAGGGTGGCTTCAGAACATAAATCCTAACCTAGGGTGTCAGCATAGAAGTAACGCTGGATAATCAGAATAGGAAATGGAAGTAAAGTGTAAAGCTGCCATGTAAAACTGGACAAATAATGATGAACCCAGCCATGAATGGACTGAAAACGGATAAAGAATAATGAACCCGACGATGCCAATGATGTCAGGTACAGAGGGTTGGGTTGGGTTGCATTGGGAATGATGAATGAATAATGGAACAACAATAAGGTCAACGAGGTCAACTATGAAAATCTAAGGGTCTAGGAGGATGAGCATGTGAAGGGATTAAAATATGATTCTGACTGTAAGGAAATGGAGACTAAGGGTATCTCTTCTTTGTACAGTCGTCGGGGACCATTTTTATGGTACATGTATAGGTAGTCTACTTTCAGTCATGTCTATTTCAGCCGATGGTAAAATACAAAGCAAAGTTGGAATGGGGATGAGAAGAGGGAGGCTGCAATGTGACAGAGACAGGAAAATGGAGGGGAAAGCAAATATCTATGAAAAAGATCTAAAATGTCACATATATCTCTAAAAGGACAAGGCGATGCATAAATAAGGCAAGTCCAAAGTTGGGAATCAAGTCCAAAGAGATCCGTCCCCTAGAATTGGAACTCTGGGGCTTATGAGGCTACCGGATTTGGTCCGAAAGCAGCCGTGACAAAGCGGTATATGTCGGGTCACATTGGGTCACATCACGTTGGGTTACATTGGGTTGGAATGTGAGTTGTTTGGAGGCATCAGGTTCATCCAGATTCATGAGATATTGACAATATGGACTCAGGGGGATGTTGAGTCTCTACAGCATACCTTATCCCCTTGCACATCAACACTGGCCATCAATAACTGTATCGATGGTGAAAATCAGAGTGAGTACACAGATGATGAATGGAACTGATGATTCCATTGAAGGATGGGAGTGGGATGGAGATGCCATGAGTTGTTATACTCACACTCTTAGAGATTGTCATTACCCCCTCACAAGATGCCTCAATTGGACTTGGATGATGAACGATTCATCCTGGCAGCAAACATTGCCATCACCGAAGCCCTGTTGGCTGCTTTATTTATTATTCAATCAGCTATAGGACCATTTTTAAGCCTCCCTCGAATCATACCCCCAGCTGCGAACGACCGACATCATATGCCAGTACCCACTTTGAGCAACCCCCTGAAGCTTTCCTCATGCATAACTTCACTGCACAAATAGTGCCATCCATCAATATGGACCTCCCTGACTTCAACAATGACCTTCATGAATATACCACAGCCGAATTGCAATTGCAGTACATAATGATTGTGACCTGTCTACACCTCTCGCTATGGAGGCACAGGAGCTACCCGCCCCCTCATGCTTCCTTGCGACATCAAATATCCGCATCACTTGCCACCCCATTTCAGCAGCACATGATAATCCACCCACACCACCTAGCCTACTCTATCCTGAACAGGAACTGCCCCTGAAACCCCTCCTCAATGGACCCTGGTTCCCTCAAGACCTCTGCTCCCTATTTCAGTCACCCCCTCCTTCCCCTTCCCCATCTTTCTTTTGAAATTCCTATGCCACCCCTTTACCCATAGTGTTACCCATGTATTTTCCAGTTTTAAATCCTTTTAGTCCAGATTGTGACCCCTTTGAAGAATCCCCTTCTATTGTGTATGAAGTCCACCCCCATGCTGATCCCAGTGACCCAGCTAATGTAAATTATCTGGAATACCTTGTACAACCATCTTCTTCTATCAATGATGACAGTTCTTCCTTGTATATGGATCAGGAGGACTCAGCTGAAGAAGACAGTGTCTCCTCAGACACTCATTCCCAATATTCAAACTCTTAGGCCACCCATTCCTTGTCAAAATTTGAAGAAAACTAAAAACAATTACAATAAAATTCAAGAAAACCCACCCAGCAAGACCTGAATCAGTCCTGAATCTATTTTTGGATCTTCAGATGAAAAATATTCAGATTCTTCAGACTCTTCAGATTGTTCAATGGAGCTGGAGACAGACTCAGATGATGAATTGGATATGTTTGGATGGGAGGATGAAGTGAAGGACCATCCAACAATCAGCCCTAATTCAGGATCAAGTTCTCATTGTGACCCACCTCCAGTTGTATCCACAACTGATCCGGACATCCTCAAAGCTAGCTCATTAAATCCAATGGCCAAGCCATTCATTCCATCATCATCCATTCACATTTCAGATGATCCCTGGCCCCCTCCAGAAGGAGCAGAGATCACCTCATTGTCTGTTGAAGATACACAGATTTCTTTTAACAAGGCAAAGTCTTTACATGCCTTGGAGACCAATATTCCTCAAGAGAATAATTCCAGATTGTTATCCCCTATCTCTCTGGAAACCATTCCTACTCTTAGGTCTAATTTCCCAGAGACCAATCTTCTCTGTCAATTGGAAGCTGAAGTACCCCTTCAATCTTCATCTACCCCTATTCAAGTATTCACTATTACCACTTCAGATCAAGGCTACTCACAACCTCATGATCATCCACAACCTTGCAACTTAGCTGCAGCACAGATCCTTGCAGCTGAGCCAGACTTCTATACTACTCAGGATGTTCATTTTGGCATTCTTAGTACAATTCATTATGCCATTGTAGAAGGAATTCATCGTATTGGAGCAAGACTTGCTACTCAAGCTTGGAAGTTTCGCATTGACCAGAGACCTGTCAATGATCCAGTTCATCTCTACTTCTATCATCAATGCTACTTGTTTCATTTTCTGGACAGAGAAAACAAACTACTGTTGCGGATTGCTTCTGCAGCAGGCTCTGGCAATAATCTACTTAACTGGGGATCGGATTCCAGAGGAGAGAAGAGCAGTTTTCATTGTTGCTTACTACTAAGACAACACTGCTAAGAGGGGGGGTTCATGGTACAATGTCATTGCGAGCCGTGGGGGTTACCCAAGATAAGGGGGTCTGCCCCAAGAACCAGACTAAATGTAAAGAAAGGAAAAGAAGAAAAAGTCTGAACCAACAACAAGAACAGTATATATAGTGACTGGTCTTGAGGGGAGGTAAATAGAAATACAACCATGAAGCCACAACATGTCCAACTCTACCATGTGTTCACCATGAGGTGTACATGAGGCATCCTCATGTCAATGTTCTCGCGATCCAACTGGAGGCCCAGGTGTCGTTGAGGATAGAAGAGGTCCGGATGACTCGGATGATTTGTCATTGGATCATGTGACATGCAGAATTGCCAATTCGGGGTATATACTTGCTGTAACAGGCAAGTGCACAGTTTGGCAAGTGCATTGCATGGTCGGGTCGAAGATGGGTATCATCCAGTGTAGGGTTGGTGATGAGAGTGTCTTGAGGTAGCGTGGATATAGTGGCAAGGTTGGTATGAAAGAAAATGAAGGAATGTATAGAGGAAAAAACCAACTAGGCAGTGGGCTAGTCGAGGTCAGACATGTGAACAGCATAAGCTGTACCGGATGATGATGTCTGTGTCAATGACGTATTGAGGGGTGGTGTCTTGTCCTGTGTGTGGAACAACATGGTCCACCTGATGTCAGTATTCGTCCAAGAAAGGGTATCATTGTAAACGAGTGTGGGAGGTATCAAGATTATAGATGGAAAAGGATAAATGAACATGTGTCCAGGTTTCAAGTCATGGCATGAGTGACAAGCTGTGGGAACAAGTCGTCGGGTACTGCATTGAAGTGGTGTCGTGCGAACAATATACGATAGGGGTTGGTTCACTGTTTGGGAAGTCATATGGTCTGTGGTCGAAGTCCAAAAGAGTATGCTCCGGCGATGGTCGGATTAGAGAGAACAGTGAAATGTCTCATGATCGGGGATTGTTCAGAGTTCGCATGCAGGTGAGGAATGTCATTGGATCATCAGGGAGGATAATGGTAGGCACAAGGTATGAATATGGAAACCAAATATCTGAGAATAGCAATGGTCAATTACGTGTCAATATATTGTCAAGGTGGAAGTCGGATGTATCAATGGTGGAAGGGCATCTATGCCAAAGATAGATCATGACAATGTAGAAACTGATCAGGAAGGTGATGGCAATGCTGCCAATAACCATTACGGTAATGAGCTGTGTTGGGAGTACAGCCATTGTGATTGGTTTGTCGTGGGATAGCGTAAACAAGATATCGAAGGGAAAAGACAATGTCGGTGACGTCCGTCGGCAAGGAGACTATTCAGGTACAACAAGGTCATGTGGGATATGTCCATGGTTGGTCTGGATTGTTCTAGAAGAAGGGACAAAAAGAGAACAAGAATAAGAAAATACAAGAATGTCTGAAAGAAGAAACAATGACATTGAAAAGAAGACAAAGGACGAAATGAAATGAAAAAGGAAGGTGTGCAGTGCAGAATTGTCATGGTGGGTATCGGAATGGGCATCAGGGTTGGAAGCAGAGTTGGAAACGTAACAACTACCTCCTCCATCCAGCTCTCCATTCATCAAGTACTGTGATAATTTATTAAACCATGCCTCCCTGTGGTGGCCAGGCTTCTGGAATAAGAGAAATGTAGTGTCATCAATGGCAAGCCAGCCATTTCCCCATGCAGGGATTGTTTTCTGCTTACTCTACTCTTTCGAGAGAAGTTTTTCCTGATTAGAGGGCTTCAACATAGCATGATCATGATGCTGGATGATTGTGACCATACAGCGTTTCATACAGTTAATAACTGTGCCAGATGACACACCAGCCCATTTCACAATGTCATCAACACTCAATGAATTCCCATAGTGACCCAAACGATTCAGAAAAATTGCAAGTTGGGTATTGATGGTGATCTGGCCATGGGGGGAAGTACTCATAAAGATATCGTCAGTTTCAAAGATGGATACGATGTGATCAAACATAGTGGGGGTGACACGGACCTTCCTCTTGAAGCGAATTAGACTGTCTGCTTTGTACCATAATAGGAGATTGATTTGTGAGTTCTGAGGAATGGGTGTGCAGGGATCAAGATAGCGGGTTTCAAGGATGTGGTCATGCACACTCTTGAACTTCTCACATAGTAGTGTGAGCAAGTCCATCTCATCAACATCACTTGATGGAGCCAGAAAGCTACCATGAATGGATGGACCCGTGTTAGGTGAGACTGCTCAGTGAGTTGAAGGGGGGCTGGTTGTTGCAAACCAGAGGGGAGATGATGGATTATGGTGCAGGGTATCTTGACTATCACCATCGCTATCGCTATCACTATCCTTATCATCTGATAGTGTATACTTGAACAGTTGCAAGCTTGTCTGTGTATAGCGTTCCTCAAGAGCCTGAAGCAGCTATTTTTGCTTTGTGGGGCGATCTCAAGCTGGGTGGGGAGGATGTAAATTGGGGAGCTGGGGCATTTGATTAACCAGTAGGCATGTGGGTGTGGTGTGTGAATATGACTTGCTCTGATATCTTATCATTGTTTAGGCCTTTAGGTTTGAAATTTGACTTGACAGCTTATTCAGACTCAGAACACTGATGTGCCATGCTGCCAGAACATCCTACCGTGCATTCTGAAGGTGCCTATGGGAAAGGAAGTCATTTGAGGATGGAAAGGTTCAGAAAAGACTTGAACCACTGGTAAGTAGACTGAGAGGACTATGAGTGCAGAGAAGAAGAAAGATAAAATTTTATTGCGTGATTTCTCCCCAATGCATATGTGAAACATTGGGGAAAATCATGTGCTGATTATCTACCTTGCTTACAAAGCCTTTGCTCAATTAGTCTCTCGCAAGCTCGCTACATCAAGCTACACATTTTTTAGATAACCTTGGACTGCAACAACTATGACAGATGAAGTCATGATTCAACAGGCAAGGGAACCTTTGGATGAAATGTTTGGGGCAGACTGGTGTCAAGATTTAGACAGATCCACCTACATTCCAATCAACTCTCTTCTCAGCAAATGTAAATCTTGCACTTCTTGATACTAGACTGGAATGCTCAAAGTTATGTACACAGTGGTGGCTGGATTACATTCACAAGCCCCTGCTATGGCTGCACAATCTGGTCATGCATATTTCAACATCAAAGACACTGAAATCCGGGAGGCTCTCATTTTAATTACAAGAGGTAAGCTCGCTCTTATTCAATCTGTTTCTGGCTTGCAAAGTACCCATATGCACTGGCGAAATTCGCAGTAGCAGTCTTACATTCATCAAAAACATTGAATTGGGATTTGTTCAAAATGGACAGAGAACTTATCTTGTTACTGGACGAAACAAGAGGTAGGTGTTCTTTGGCTCAGCAGTAGAATTTCAGCTAATATCGTGAACATCATTCAGAGAAGAAAGATGTAGAGGCACGAAAATTAGCGGTACTTTTTATATCAATGGTCATTACCTGCATAGTGGGGCCAATATGCCTGGTGCTGACATTTTTGAGTTGTCAAAATATTCTAGACTTTGACCACTCCTTGATGATTTGGATTGTCTCAGCAGCATGATTCTGGTTGACAACTGTGATTGGGGTTCTTCTGGTGTGTTACATCGAGAGGTGGAAGAGGCGGATATTCTGGTTTTCAAATCACTCATGGACTCCTCGAGGAACATTTTCTATTTGCAGCCTGATGCATGCTACTGAACTTATCATCAAACCTGATTATTCCTATCCTGCTTCCCTCTTCACCACTTTCGTTGCAGCCATATGTGTTACTGCAAAGCTCTTCATCAGCAAGACCTAGATCATTTCTTCTTGTGCGACGATTGAGCGGTTTTGCTTGCTGTCCAGTACTTTTCTTGTGGTAGCTATTGCTCAAAGGTTACATTCTTGGTATGAACCATCTTGATATAGAGTATTAGACTACATATTTATATACTCAATTATAATATTGCAAGTCCAGGTAAGGGATATACAAAATGTCTTTTACAGAAACTGGCATTATATCTGATGGATGACGTCACAACTGGGGAGTTAGCTGGACAGCGAACTTGAACCCTTTCAAGTTCTAGTACAGCCTTTCAATGATGGCCATATTTCACTTGATGGAATTTAGACAATCGTGCTTGCATCTTAACGGATGTCCAAAATGTTGTTCATTCAATACATATAGTGTGGGACACGGGTGACCCACGGGTGACTTTTTTGAACACCGTACCCTTACCCATACTCACCGTAACCTTAACGGGTATGGTTATACACCGTACCCCTATCATATAAGGGTATCACAATACCCACGGTGGCCTCAGGCACCACAGGTTTTATTTCATTTGTGTGCTCCAGGCACACATTCAAACGTACAATCTAACCTACACACTCTTCTCAATCATCTCATGCTTAATTGAAATGATACTCAGCTCCCTCTTGTGCTTGATGGACTTTACAGCAGACAGCAAATCCTTGGTCACAATGAGCTCATGGCAGCTCCACAACCCAAGGCAAAGGAAAGCATAAATAGAGGCAGCTGACAGGCATTTACATGTGAAATGGAGGAGCTGTTGGCCCCTAGAGAAAACACGTTCTACTGCTGTAGATGTGGCTGCAAAGCGGAATGCATCATTAGATGGGGCAACACTGACTAGAACCAAACTCAACAGGACTGCTCAAGTAGTCCATTGCCATGCAAGAAAGATTTGACATGAGCTACACCTCCAATCTCAGTGGATGGGCAGAGATGGGCAGGGATATTATCCAGACCTATAGGATTGGATGGGCCAAGATGAGCTGAGATATTTCTCTCCCTTGTTATTGAATGGGCCCATAAAGTTGGAAATAAGGATTTCCCACTAGAATGGAATGGGCCAAGATGGGGTGAGATAATTATTCCCCACTGGCATTGGATGGGCCGAGGTGGGGTCAGATATTTATTCCCCAATGGCATTGGATGGGCCGAGATGAGGTAAGATATTTGTTCCCCACTGGCATTGGATGGGCCGAGAAGGGGATGGATATTAATTCCCAAATGGTGTGACATCTCATATCATGGTTCTGAAACACATGTCACATGCTCCCATTAACTCTTCTGCAGGTCTTATGGTTTGCAGCCATGCCTGACAATACTGACAACCACCTTGTTTTCTCATACTTGTGCAGATCAGTGTTACCCCGCCAGTATGGTCAACTGGAATACCAGTCCCCACCTGCACCGGTGTGCACCAACCTTTGGAACAACATTTGGGTATCCACCTGTGACCCCCTGGCATATACCAGATGCAGTGCTTTTGCAGCATGCAAGCCTGAACTTGAGACAACCATGATCAGACCTCCCTTTCAGTGCCTAGATACACAATTGAGATGCTCTCATTCCTGTTACTGCAACTCAAGATGGACACTCTGAACTATAACCTGCTGATAGGCTCATTGCAATGTTACACAAGTAATATTTCGTAAGTTCAGGACAAGGATACGTATTTTGTGAATGAGGTTTATGCTGCTACATGTGCCAAGTTTTTAATACCCAATTCACAACATTTTTCCTCTGGAATGATGGTACAAATATCTTTCTGCTCAGACCACCCTGACAATTCTACATTTAGACACTCCAAGACTTTCTTCCTGAGGAAATGAGCATAGCAAACTTGATTCCCACCACTCCAGTCCATGACTTCATGTCTGATGCTGTTTTCACATAGGAAGATGCCAGTTCTGGGCCCATAATTGAGCTGCAGTCTAAGGTCAGGCATATCAAGAGTGCAATCATGATAGTCTCTGATACCCAGGAGGAAGTCATACCAAGGTGGCATACCATTCCCATCACAATGTGCCAATGTCTTCTGGTTGATGATAACTGCAATCCCAGTGAAATGGGATGACCAGGATCCTGCAATGTTAGCCATCAGGTTGGCCAACCTAAGCTTGTCTAAAGCTTCACTGCCAATTTGTTGCAGTGATGGATGAGCCATAAAGAAGACCCAATTGATGAACAATTCTATGTCAGCTATTGAAGACATCCAATCTCCAGTACCCCGCTGATATGCACTCACCCGTGCTGACCACTGAATCAACGAATTGAACAGGTCCCAGCGATCCTTCAAAATGAGCCTGACATGCTGCGACTTCGCGATGGCTCGCAACCACTCATGCGACCTCTCGATTGTATCGTGAACATCTCCAATGAAGTCGTGGACCAAGAAAGAAAAACCTTCGAATCAGATCGAGTCCCGGACTCTTGCATAATCGATCGCCTTTCATACAGCAATGCCCCGTTTCATCTTAGATAGACTAACTCATTTAGAACACTTATTCCCTTTCTCCCACTAGACTCCTTTGTTCTTCCTTTGTTACAAGATTATCTTCATCCTCCTTTTAGGACCGTTTTTGGCTATGTTTTCATGCGATTCATACATATCCCTTTCTTTAGACCCCTATCAGAGTAAAGTTTCTTTCTTTCCACGCCTTTTTACTTCTCCTCCGATCTCTGACCGTCGACATATAAAATAGCTATGTAGATTACGCTTAATCACCAGAGAGAACGCATCGTTCCCCCCTTCCTACTTCATTATCTCCCTCGAAAATCATCACAACATTACTTGCTTCAAGTTCAAGTATCGCCGACTTTAATTCAATACCTCAACCTTTTATCATTGTTGCGACTTTAATTGCTAAGTCGCACTATTGATCGCAATCATCGCAATACTTGTAGAGGCTAAATCCTTCACTTACTCATAATCGTACCAGTTGTAGAGTGTTGTTGTGTAGTGCACCGCACCACGACTAGCATATCACTGCTTACGATGGTTCACAGAAGGCTTCAAAGGGTCACTTGGTCTCTAAAATATGAATGAGCCTGGCAACCGGAATGTTGGCAGATGTCAGAACTCACAGTATGAGCCTGTGCGAACCACCCTGCTGAATACTCATCACTTCCAGGCAGTAGATTCTGATACACAGAATCAAAATGAAAATGTTTTTGGTTGACTCACCAATTGACCTTCACGTGTGTTTGTTTATGATGAATCTTTTTTGAGCCGATGACTTATATGTTTTCACTGCCATTCAGCATAACATCCTAATTTGTCTCTACTATTGAATTAAAACTCCCAGATCATGACACAACTTACAGCTTGCTGGGCTGATATCAACCTGGAAGATACCAGATTATTATTCATCCACAAATGTCCACCACTGTTGTGGGCCTATTCACCCTGCCAAGTTGGGGATTTGCAAACTTGCACAGTAATTAGGCAATTGAGGCCGGGGTACCTATAGGGAAATGCAGGGATAAGGGTAAATCCTTTTCCGCAGGTATCCGTACTCTTAAGAGTACGGATATGCATACAGATTCTCGTATCCGTGGGCTGCAAAATGAGCTGGAGATCATCCAAAACGGTCAAGAATTGACTGAGATAGAGACTAAACATTGATTGGACTCTATCTCAGTCAATTCTTGACCGTTTCAGGTGATCTCCAGCTCATTTTGATCGCGAATCCGTGGGTAAAATCCATGGATATTGCATCCGTATCTGTGGGGAGTACGAGTACGGATACAGACAAATGTATCCTGGGATTACCCCTGCATTTCCCTAGGTACCCAGGCCCTTTTTGATGCGGGTGGCATAATCCTCGAGGTCCCATGGAATATAAACTACAATGGAGAAACAATTAGATTGGACCACTGGAATCATCATGACTTACTCGGATTCAGCAGAGCTTCTGTGACAATCCGGTGTTTTGTGTGGGAAGTGTTTGAACAAATCCACACCAAGGGTTTCCGGAGTGCATCGTTGATCGGGAAATTACCTTGTTGTTCTTTAGGAACAAGGATTTAGCTCTTTAATAACTCTGGGTTATTCCTATTTGGTGGTTGGGTTGTGGTGTGAATCCTATCAAAGGTCAGCTTTGAGGGATACAACAAATACTTAACAATAATATAAGTCAGATATATGACTTATAGAGGATGAGTGAACAGTGAGGTCTTCCCTACTGAAGGTAAAGACTTTGAGTGACAAGAGGTATGCAAGTGTATAAGCGGATAATAACTCAAGCAAGTATGAACAGTGTAAGATGAACAAGTATACAACAGTCAAGTATACAAGTAGCAAGTATACAATGAGCAGAGATACAATAGAGATGAGTGATAGATGATGGACAATGGGCGATAGACAATGGGTGATGGGCAAGTGTAACAGTAGATGTCAAACAAAGGGAGGTATGACAAAATACTATGTACAGAATGAATGAACTGAACAGTAGGCAAGTAGGATTGATAATCAAGATATCGGACTTTATTCCGAAGCTTCAAATGCACATTGGCTACTAGTGCAGAATAAAGTACTGGGATATCTTTGGTGATGACCAATAGAACTTGAAAGAAAATGAATGTGACTGTACTATGTGACAGAACACAAAGAATATATATCAAACAAGTAATAAGGGAGTATCAATATATCTGAGATTGATAATCCTTAGACCAATGAATTGTGACTTGAACTGCAATTGGTATTTGGGTACTAGCGACTACCAAAGTAGGTAATACAAACAAATACAGAGGTGTGAATCAGAATCTGGGAGAGGGACTGTCCTGTGACTGGGCCATCTCCAGCAGAAACTGGGCTCTATATATACCTATTCTACAGCAGGAGTCATACTGAGTCATAGAACGGTATATGAAATGGAGAGCATAGGTTATGACTCATAGGAAGTCATATAAGGGAGAGGCATAGGGTTATGACTCATAAGGAGTCATAATGATGAAGGGCATGGGGGTTATGACTCATGAGGAATCATAAGAAAGGAAGGCATGGGTTTGTGACTCATACAGAGTCAATTAATGATTCACATAGGTACTATAATCAAAGGAGGGGGCATAATGAGTCAGGGTTGGTCATAATGAGTCATGGGTGGTCATAATGAGTCATGGGGGTCATGAATTTGTCATAGATAGATCAATGAGTCATATTTGATGGGAGTGAGTCATTTTGCTGATCTGATCTTGGGTTTGTGAATCAAAGGCAAGGGCTGTGCCAGGCTATGCTTCTTGATCAATTGATGCTATGCCATGTATGTATCCTTATCAGTTAAGAAACAGATAAGACCAGGGCTGAGCTGTATTTGATCAATTGATGTGAAATATAATGGGGATGCTATGCTTCTTGATCAGGGAATGATGGGGGGCATGTGTTATCTTTATGACTGGAGATAAGGATGTGGCTGTGCTTCTTGTGCTTCTTTGGCCTCTGATAAGATGTTTGGGGGCCTTATCAGTTAAGATAAGGGTAATCCTTCAGATCCTCTGCATAGATAAGGGTTTTCTTGCATGTCCCTTCTGTAGATAAGGGTTGCATGTGTGTTCTATGTGCAGATCAGGGTATTTCTCTCTAGTCCATATGCAGATAGGGGTGCTCCAGTATGAATGGGCCTTGTAACATATTGTGTGCTGTAGGGATTTGACTAGTGACAGCATACTGCTATGTTTTGATCCAAAACCTTTTTGGATCATGACAATGGTCGCTCAAATCAGCATGGAATGCTGAACAGAAGGCTGCCATGTCAGAGGCAGCAATTGGCCTTGTTCCATACTGACGACCGGTTAGGTGATTTTTTGAGCGCCAAAGGTTTGCCTCGTAGTTGGGTGGCCAGTTCATCAAGTTATCTGCACTGACCTGTTCAATTGCTGGGTGGAGGCTGTCATCATACACCACCGATTGCTCCATTTTGGTTAGGGCGACATTGGTTTGGTCCATAGCATACAATCTTGGGAACAAGATCCTTAGAAGGAACTGTTCATTGACATGGGCAAATCCCATATTAGGAATTACATGTGGCTTCATCTTCATGGGCTGAGGTGAGAGTCAGTGCAATACTCATTGTTATGTGGGTTACACCGTGTTAGAACACTGACCTCTCTGCTGTCATTCCGTTGCAAGGGCACCTTGACGTGAAGTGACTTGTGAAGAATGTCGGCTGGGTTGGAGACAGGAAAAACATATATGTTTTTCCCCAACACAGGACACCTCAGGGTAAATCCCAAGACTGAGTCGTAGTTGTGCACGAATGTCAGATGCTCTCTCTGCAGGGTTGAAAGCATCGAACCCCAGGTTGGGGACTAGTTGTACTTGGTTGATGGGGTCATAACCGGTGACAGCTAGAACAGCGAGGCAAATGTAGCTAACAATGTCATTCTCTTCCTCGGCTGCCACGATGGCATGGCAGCGATTGTTGAACTCATGGATGGAGATGGCTTCTTCTGGAACATCCATGGGTGCTCACTCAGTTGGGGGATAAAACTTTGTGGTGTAAGCTGGTTGATGTTGACTAATAAATACCAGAGCTTGCTGATGTTTGCTTCCGTGTGCAGAACACATTCAAAACTATTGCTGAAGCTTGCCCCATTATCCACTCAGCACAAAACATGTGTAAAACAATTGCTTGCCTGTTTGTCTGCTCGGCATACAACATTTGTACAACAGCCACTTGCCTGTTTGTCCACTCAGTGTACAACATTTGTACACCAGTTACTTGCCTGTTTGTCCGCTTGGCACACAACATGTGTGAAAACGTCTGCTGGCATTGTTGTCCACTCAGCACAAAACATCCTTGTGCTGTCTCTGCTGTATCACATGGAACAATTGGTCAAACACAAACCCATATTGCGGTGCCACACCGGTCAAACTCTGCGATGGCCAAGGTAGGTGGCTTGTGTTAGGCACCGGCTTCTGCCATCATTTGTAGCATTGTTTAGATCATGGTGGCATGATCTGACCGAAATTTGCCAATGTTTGGCTACACAAATGATTGGACAATGATGGAGAATGGCACAGTACAATTGGTTATTCAATAGCTCAGCCGATTGGAGCATCTTCAGTTGCCCCATCACAGAAGCAATATATAAAGTTGACTTGGCAGAGTGACCGCAACCACAACCACAACCCATACTTATGTCACAGCCTAAACTAATTAACAAGACTGAATCATGCCCTCCATCAAGACTTCCACCGGTGGGGCAGATAGCCCTTCTTCATGAGGCTAACATCCTCGCCGATCAAGACATGCAATTGCTGTATAGGCTCCCTCCTTCCATGTTTGATGGTGAACTCGATGCAATGGTTGTCCAACCCTCCGATTGCCACAACATTGCCACGGCCCACATTTATTGCCACAGCGTGCCTCATCAAAGGCAACAAGTGGAAGGCATTCATCCAGGGCACATATGACGGTGGCCAGGGAACCATCGGCCACAAGGCTTACCACGCTTGGTTCCAATCCAAGGTAACACAGAGGTTAAACAAGTGCATCGACAATGTTCTGGTTGTGCAGGATGCTCACCTGAAACAGATCCTGCAGGCCGACGCTGACGACTTCCCACCGATAATGACTGTGAGTGGCGAAATCAGGCTTCCAGTGATGAGAGCGGCTTCAGCAAACAGTGCCTGCTCCACAGCCATCCACAGCAACCCTTCCATGACTGCTTTGAGGTCCTTCTGCACCACACCTGGGAGTGACTGCAGAAGGCGAGGAAGCGAGAGATGTCCACATTGTGGCAAAAGAAGGCAGCCCTATTTGAGGCAAGGATTGGTGCATGATGCCATGGGAGTGCCTGACAGATGACTAATGGTCTTCACAGCTCTGGAGGAAGAGGTGATGGCGAAGTACATCTGGCAAGTGATGAAGATGCTCCAAGCCTTGTGGAATGGCGTGAAATGGTCACCCGACTCTCATGATGGCAAAAATGGAGTAGTGGAGATGGAAGCTCTCTTGGAGGGCTTAATAGTCCGGTTGGGGTGGGAGCCAGCAAGACGACATGCAAGGCCTACAGGCAAGTTTGCTGTGTTGACTGTGTCAAAGTGGTCCTAACTGACTATGTGCCCAGGAGAATGCAGTCAGGGCACAGCCCAAAAGCTGAGGGTGGAGTTAGCTTCCCAGGTGGAGGTGGTGAAGATTTGGGCAATGTACGTCCAGTACTTCAACTCGAAGTCAGAGAAAGAAGTGCCATGGATGGCACTGAACATCAGTTTAGTGGAGATATGGGCAGCCCCAGACTTGGGTGTTGAAAAGTTCACCGCACTTTCAGAGACCAACATCAATTTATGCCTTGGTTTTGCCAACCAGTGGCCTGCCATCTTTGCCCCCGTCCAAAGGCTGTTGGAGGTCCCCACTTGGCAGGAGTTCCTGGAACTGCAGGCCAAGTTCAAAGAAGCAGGGCACAGTGCAGACAGCTTGTCTGCCCAAGCATTCGCCCTATGCCACCCCAACTTCAAAATCCTCCACCTGTCATGGCATCAACAATGCTCCATCATAGCACAAGCAGAACGACTATTCACCAAGACCCCAATCATTCCACCATTGAGAGTTCCTGGAATGCTACTGAAGGATGCAGTCAGTCTCAGCAAAATGGTTCAATATTGGGCCTTTGCTGCCCTCATGATGGAAGTGTGGGCTTCGGAGCACCAGGGTCGCCCTAGGCCACCCATTCTCAGTCAGTATTGTTACTCTCCACATCTACAGCATCTTCCCTGACCGTTGTTCAGTCAACTGTCCATACTTTGCAGGGTTGGGTCCAGTGCCCAACCTTCCTCACCTTGTTGCGTCCCAAATTCCCTGGTCGTGCAGGCATTCGATGAAATCTGCAGGTTTTTCAAGAGCCACTTCATCGACATATTTCAATATCCCACTGTGGCCAAGGAGTGGGTCAGTTTTTGGAAAAACAGAAGCCCTTATGCAGAGTCACACCAACCAGCAATTCACAGGATTGTCATCATGTCACAGTCGGTAAGTCATCTGTTCAAATGTCAGCAGTCAGAGCTGTAAATATTCTGTTTAAATCTAGACACTTCACAAGCAAACGGCGCTGGTGCTTCAGACCCTGAAGAAACCCAGCCCCCATCAGGTGATGTCGGATCCATGCCTAGAGAAGCCTGATGTAGATGGGATGACCTCCACCCAAACTTTATGGCAATGCAAGTGGTGTGTCTTGATCATGGATGAAGCCCATGATTTTCGCAACCCAGGCCCCAGCTTCGACAGGCTATTGTCCCTGACCCACCAAGCCATTGTTCTACTTGCCACCATGACCTCTGGACAAGTCTGATTGTAAGTCAATTTTCATTTGCGTTTGGGTTACTAATGTGTCATCACCACTACAGGATCTGTGCCACCTCACTTGCTACCTTGGCATCAAAAGCTTCATGGGCCACCTGGGAGACAACTCTGACCAGGCTTGGTTGCAATGGGTCAGCCAAGCCAAAAGGCAGGTGTCAGAAGACAACAGGGTCATCAGTTGGATGTTGACCATCCAAAACCTCCATGGCATCGACACCTCCAATGAGGTCGAACCTTATTAAGATTTGAAGTCCATCCTCACTGAATGAGTGCAGAAAATCCAACAATGGTATGGACAACACCTCATCCACTGCATGGGGTCCTCCGTCACTTGGGACCATAAGCAGATCAATGCTGATCTGCTGCCCCTCCAAACTGTCATAGCAACTTGTCAGCTAAGACGAAGGGAGTTGGCGAAGATCCAAAGTCACGTCAGTGACATCATTGAGAAGTATATAGAGGCTTACTCATGGTTTGCAATGCAGCAGCAAACTAACAAACCTTCATATAGGACCAAAGGAAAATCTAACCTAAGTGAAGTAAGTACTCACTCCATCACACCACCACCACACAATAATGGCTGAGCAGAGCTTCTATATCCACTACAGGCTAGCAGCCACATATCCATTCAGGAAGGAAAAGGAAAAGGCCTCAAAACACAAGGACAAGGACATGAAAAGTTGGCGACCGATCAAGGACATCGAGAAGTAGGAAAAGAAGTGCAGAACCAAACTCCAACTGTTGGTTGACATGCTCCAACATCACCTGGACCACAATGATAATGAGCCCCCAACCTTCTCCACAGATGGTTTGACAGTCGACTTCCTGCCAAGGGCCTATGTGGCTCCTGGGTCTGAGCCACCAAGGATGAGGAAAGTCGCAGTGTACCATCAGTTCCCACTGATGGCTGACCTGATCACAAGTTCGAGTAACTCAACCCTGTGGAACGTACTAGTAACGAGTTTCCATCTGATGCTCCAATTAGGTGTTTGCGCTGCATGGGATCTATTGTGAGAAGTACAATGGCACCCAGTCTGTGGAGGAGCAGGTGACAATCCTGGAGTGGTTCAAGAGAGGGACCCTTGTATGGCTGCTCCTCCTCTCCTCAGTCAGGGCACAGGGCCACAACATGATTGAAATCAGGATCATTATTTTCTTTGTGAGTTTGATCCAACCATGCTGCCTTTTTAGCATTGATTGGAAAGCTATGCATAGGATTTGTCATGGACAAAACTTCAGTTGGAACAAGTCATTGGCAGGTTCCATTGGTGGGGACAAACGAGACTGGCCCTGGTCATCACGATGGTCGCACTTGGCACCATCGACGTTATCATGATCCATCAAGGGCTTGCCAAGGGCATCATGCTCGACACCTTCTTCAAGAAGGACAGCAGTCATTACAGTGAGTCAGACTGTCACTTGGTAACCCAGTCCAGCACTGACTATGTCATATAGAATTGATGGAGTGTCTGATCAACAGTGGTCTGCCCAATGAAGAGTTCATCGAGATCCTGTCAGAAGGAGAGGTGACACCCATTTGCAAGTGGTCAGGCAAGGATGTCAAGGGGTTGAGGAAGGCCAAAGGTAAAGCCCGAGCTACTGATGTTGAGGTGGAGAGGCCTCTAACTCGCCCATCATGGGGGTCAGCACAGCAGTTCTTAGGTCATACTCCAGATGAAATATTTACCGTCCAAACTTGTTCTCAATTCCTCGATCTCGAACTCCACCACAAGTTTGCGTGTGAAAGCCTTATCAGTGATGTGGCCATTTTCAAGGACAAACGCAGTGCTCACCACAAACTAATACTACTTTCCGTCAAGTTGGGAGGGGCAGCAACCCAGTCACCTCTTCATCAATGACATGGTGGAAGAGTCTGATGGTTCACTACACAGTGTTGTCAGCCCTGGAAGCTCCACAGGGGGGTGCAGAACCTGACCAAGAAAGTGAAGTTGGCATGGAGGATCTTCAATGTCCACTGACACCACTCGACTTGATGGCATTACAACACTCAAGCAACTTAGCTCCTGACATCAAAGTGGGTGCAAGAATACCTCCAACTTGCCAATGCCACCTGACTCTTCCAGGCATTCCAGTGAAGAATTGGAATACATTGACATACCAGATGTTCAACTGGATGTTCAAGTCCAACAACCCCCCACTGATGTCACCAATCGAGAGCGTGATGCCCACCCAAGCAGAAGCAAGCCCATGTTGATTCTGCCCATCCCACTTCACCCAATTGCCCTCAGTGGATCCGCCCTCAACTCGTGGAATTCGGTGATGGGGTAGTGGGACCATCCCACACCATCGGATCCCCTCCCATCATGGAGATGCCAAACACCTTTGTGCTTTCACCCTCTCCACTGCCATGGGATTCAATTCAACATTTGTGGCCTTGTGAAGACTGGGCTGCACCTTATGCCAGTTGGGCTAGAGCTCCATTGCAACGGAGTTCCTGGGCAGCCAACCATGCCCCACCGCAATGGAGTTTGACTGCAACCATGCATTTTGGTGTTAAGAGGGCAGGACCCTCAAACAACCCTCTGCAGCCACATGGGAGGGTGCAAGGTCAAGCACTGAGTGCAAACAACATCTTGGCCATGGTGCCAAGTGGGCAACCATCCATGGTTCATATAGCAAGTGGAGGTACAGGAATAAATTGGGACTACTTCACATTGAAAGCTCCACTGAAATGCTTATGTCATCATTAGTTTGTACTTGATATTTTTTATTGATATATTATATGATTGCCCAACTCTATCTCCACTCCTAATCCACCACAACTCCTTAGGTGGAGCTTGGTCAGTGAAAATTGATATGAACTAGAATGGACCAGATTGTGTGTGGCCAATGACAGTGGAGTAAATCAGAATGACGAGATATTTTGATCATGCACTTGATCTTGATATATATATTCAGTGAGTGGCACTGAACTGGTATCCCCTCATGTTTTCTGATAGACGATTCCCATTGATTTACACTGAATTGCCTCAATTTGTCTCTCCCTGGAACCCACCATTCCCACCATCAGACCCATATGAGTGCGACACAACTCTGAAGAGAGTCTAAAAAGAGTCTGGTACAGCAAGGTCATGTGGGGATGTGTCCATGGTTGGTCTGGATTGTTCTAGAAGAAAGGGTATAAAGAAAACAAGAACAAGAATAAACAACGATGAGTCCAAAAGAAGACAAGGCAAAAGGAAATGCAAAAAGAAAGTGTGGTAATGCAGACTCATCATCAGAGTGCAACTCATAATCTTCAGATCAGCCTGGAATTAGCCATTTGACCAACTTCTCCTGACAGGGTAACAAATACATATAGCTGGCAGAAAGACAAGAATGGAAGCCATTCAGATGATGACACCCATTAACATGCTCAGTCCAGCCAACCCCACAGAAAGCCTAAGCAGTGCGAAGAGTCAGCCAGCAAATTGGTAAGCATTGACTGGAACTGGCTCAGCACGTGCTGCAGGCTTACCTAATACGGCCAGGATCACGTGGAGCCAGAGGAAATACAAAGCATAGTGCAAAGCAATGATGGTGCAGCCATCCACAGAACCTATTGCAATACCTGATATCAGAGATGAATCACTGCAGTCCGCCCTGGCAGACATGAGTGGACAGCGGGAGTATTGGGTCAATGCAGCAGTAGCGTACTAACTTTTATTCACCTAACTAAAAGGCTGAAATATGTCACCGTTGGACATAAACGAAGGTCGTCATACTGAAGGGGTCTCTATGGTCACTTCTTGTCAGATCAGATTGGATGGCAGACCCAGAACTTGCATCGGTATCCTCCAGGATGGTTCAAGATCCAGAAGAAAGGGTGGCCAACCTCATAGACTCCATTAGAGGGTGGTTGGTTGCAAACATGGCATCTGATTCATTTACAACCAAAGTGGAGTGGAAGGGCGAGTTACAGGCTCGAGTGTTTGCAAGGCCAATAAATTTCACACAGTGTTGTGGACATTGGAAGGTAGAGTGCATTTGCACCCAACTCATAAAGGCAGTGGAGATTCACCTCCACTTAGTGTGGTCTCGTTGAAGATGCCGAACGCAGTGTTTGGTATGGGAGTAGAAGCGCTTCCTAACAAAGTATGTGGGGCTAGCCAGAAGCCAGACGCCCTCCTCACAATCAAATTGAACCACAATGCCAACCTGAGGGTAGACTTTTGGCACCCTGTGGCATCTGTGGCATTTTGGCTGCAACCAATAGTTTCCAAGCTGCCCATCCAGGGCAAACCATCTGGTGGTAATGATGGATATGCAATGCAACAGGCGAGCATGTCAGGAATGTTGTGCTGCTATCATCAGATAGCATTGGGAGCAGAGAAACCATGGTTGGTCTTTGGGGCGATTACTGGGACAGAGTTGGAGGTTTACGCAATGGACAGTACTAAGTGAAATGATGGCAAATGGCAGCTGACATACCACCCATTAGAGGACTGCTCCTTATCGTTAAAGAGATTGGGTGACTGCATGGCAGTGTATGCACTGGGTCAGTCGTTGATGGCATTGGCAGAGAGCAACCGATGGGACTTCAAATGGCTGTTTACCACGGCTGTGACTGCAGAACAGCAGCCCCCAAAATGGTGGCTCGACAGCACAAGAAGCAAATCAAACACCGACACAGTCGCTGGTAGTTCAGACACTACAAGTGGTGCGGTCGGCATGGGTCATAAGCGAAGCAACATGAGTGGTCTACCAATGCAAGGGCAAGAGAGCAAAGGCACCAGACAGGGTGGGAGTTGTGGAGGGGCCAGAGGTGGGGGTGCCACTGCAGACAAGAGGCAGAAAGTTGCCATGGGAGCAAGTCTCGGTAGCACATATGTCGGTAGTGAAGGCAGTTTGGAGGAGAAGAGGCAAGCTGTCCTGGAGTGGTTGGGGAAGATGGCAGAGCCAGACACGGGGTTAAGTCAGCAAGTGAAGTCAGAATTATGGCAGAGTCAACAATGCCATTGGTCTGGTCTTGGTTTGGGCTTTGGCGATAGTTCATCACCTGTATGTGTAGTGTTGTTTTGGTATTTCTATCTTTGTATGTGGAGAACTTAGTCCGCAACCACCTCTGTTCTTTTATGGACTGGTCCTGTGCTGGAGCTCCAACTTTGCTCTAATGTGTGGCAGAGTGAATATATTGCCCCCAGCAAAGCAACGTTGGCAATCAAGCACATAGGGACCAGCGCACTCCATGGTGCTCCTAACATTCACTCTGCCATGCATATAAGCAAAGTCACTCTTCGAGTGGAGGGTGCATGGAGCATGACAGTGAGAGGTCAAATAGATAGGGACCTGTGCACTCCGTATTGCTTCATATATTTATTTACTCCATCATGCTTCTGGGTTTACACTCCAAGGAATTAGCAGAGGTGGAGGCAAGGCAATCGCCCTTTAAGGTAGCAGAGTCAGAGGCCGGGCAGACATGGATCAGCTGAAGGGGATCATCTATGGGTTGTCCGACGGCAAGAGAACATAGGAGAGTATACCTCCACTTGGTTCCTCTCTTCTGCTGGGAAAGTCAGTGGTTGAGCAGAGAGGACCACACTCCAGTGACGGACATTTGGAGGTCAAGTGGAGAGGCCCCTATTTCATCTAAGCAATGTTGGCACTCAAGCAGAAAGGGAGCAGCCCACTCCATGGCACTCCCTTAATAACTTCCCCACTCATCCAATGAATGTTGGAGGTCAAGCGAACATGGGGCTGCCCAAATGCCAATAGGCATATGCATCAAGATTTTGGCATGGAGGGAGTTGGCAGTCAGATGGTGACTGCACAGTTTGTTGGCACATTATAATGGGTGATTCCCTTTTTTTCTCTTCACCACAAGCTGCATTCTATATTTAAAAGACACTTAATAATATGTGTCTAGTATCAAGTTTGGTGTGGATTGAGCTAAAATTGAGCAAAGAATTCAAAGTGGCCAAAAACTGTCACCTAATGTTGCTCTATTTATACTCGGAGCTTCGCAAACTTCCGGGTCATGTGCCATAATGCCAATGCCCGATGATTCTTACCACAAACTAAACTCTGCCTCCAAGTTACTTGGTAAAGTTCCCTTCGAGGTGGTGGAGGCAACGCCCGTGCCATATTTCAGGATACTTCTTGAGCGCAGCCTCGAGGCCAGTAGGGCAGAAAAAGTAACGGCTAACAAGGCCAAGGACGAGGTGTGTAACCTTTCCAATTTTATGCAATGCCTATCGGAAACACCATCCAAGGTGGCGACAATTTCGGAGAATACCACGAAGTTATTTAAGGACAAGGATGAAAGGTACTCTCGACGGAACACACCTATTACGCTATCTTAAAGAGGATGCTATTGTCAATTATCGAGCACATAAATTATTTTCATATCTGTATCTTCTGAGCGGACTGGGTTCATCGCCGAAATGATAGGAATAGAAATAGTTCTTGAGGCCAGTAATTATTGACTGCACGTGTTCACCTCGAAGCCATGTCCACCACTGGCAAGAACCAAGTATCCACGCCGAAGAAACTTAACCCACCAACAACCTCCTACGAGTTCCTCGGTCCGCCAGGTGCACTCTTCGTAATACTCGCAGTCCCAATCATTACCTACGCCCTCTACTTCGCCTGCTCAGAGAAAACAGGAGGCTGCCCGCCGCCCGCGTTCGCCAACGACATTCTCAATGCACTCATCAGCTCATCCTGGTGGATCTCCCTCTGGGACCTCAAGGCAGCGCTCCTCTATCTCGCCTGGTATGCATTTTGCGTCCTGGCGTGGGCAATCTTGCCTGGCGATTGGGTTCAGGGTATCCCTCTCCGCAACGGGCAGCAGAAGAAATACAAAATCAACGGTATTCACGCATTTCCTTACTAACTTGACTATTTTCTCATCAACACAATTTGGTAACTCAGCGTTCTCGACGTTCCTCCTTGCGATGGGCGTGACCACTGGCGTCATACTCCGTTTTGGGCCCCAGTCTTTTACCTTCATATACGAGCGCTGGCTCGGATTTGTGACAGCCTCCATGCTCATGGCAACCCTTCAAGCTGTGTACTTTTACGCATCATCATTCGAATCCTCTAAGCTACTCGCCCTCGGCGGGAACACGGGGAACCCCATTTATGACGTACGTCCAACCCCAACCCAGTCCTTGTACTCACTCCCTCACCAGCAATCGTATTCTGCAGTTTTTCATCGGCCGCGAGCTAAACCCATCCATAGGCTCCTTCGACATCAAGTCCTTCAATGAGCTTCGCCCAGGCCTTATCCTCTGGGTTCTCGTCGACCTCAGCATGGTGTGTGAGCAAGCAGTGCGCCGTGGCGGTTTTCTTCACGTCACAGACTCCCTCTGGCTTGTTCTCGCATTCCAAACGTGGTATGTCGCTGACGGGCTATTCAATGAGGTCCGTCCATATCACCGCCCACCATCCAACAAACTGACCGGCCATTACTGACCTTACTGCCTCTGCAGCCAGCCATCCTGACCACGATGGACATCACTACGGACGGCTTCGGATTCATGCTTTCTGCCGGCGACCTCGCATGGGTTCCCTTCGTCTACTCCCTCCAAGCTCGCTACCTCGCCTTCCACCCTGTAGAACTTGGCCCAGTCTGGACCGTCGTTATAATCCTCCTGAATCTCGTCGGATACTACATCTTTCGCGACGCCAACGGAGAGAAGAACGATTTCCGTAATGGACGGAATCCCAAGGGTAAATAACATTCTCTTCCCACTCGCACCGCCTGTCGTCGTTGTTGATTAGGAGGGTAAAAATGCAGGTCTGAAATTTTTCATCACCAAAAGCGGTTCGAAGCTCCTCACGTCAGGCTGGTGGGGCCTTTCCCGCCATCCAAATTATTTGTACGTGTGCCCTGGTACCCAAAAGTGAGAAAAAGCAACTGACTGGGACAATCCAGTGGAGACCTCATAATGTCGCTCGCGTGGACCCTGCCCACCGGATTTGGCACGCCCATAACCTACTTCTATGTGATCTACTTCGCCATCCTGCTCGCCCACCGACAACGACGAGACGACGAGAATTGCGAGAAAAAGTGCGTTGCCAAGGTTTCTTGACGATGGGGCGAGTGTACTGATGTTTGAGTCCTTCGTTGACACTTGGGATTTGCAGGTACGGCCAGGACTGGCACAAGTATGTGAAGATGGTCCCCTACCGCATCATTCCGTATGTTTATTGAAAGCCGCGGAACTGGGAGGAAGATTGCTCATGAATGCAATCTATTTGTTGAGAACAACATTTCCGGTTGCGGAAACGCATTTCGAAGAGCATTGGATATGCGGTGACCTTCAACTTATGTTAAATAACGCAATACAACTGAATACAAATGAATGGGACCAAGGGTTTGTCCTTCTGCCATGGGTTGAAAAGGCCATGTTCCTTCTACCAAATTAAGAGGGCTCTTTTGACATCGACGATCGCTCCGGCCTCACTTATGCAGTAATAAGTTAGGGAAAAACTTGATTCAGAAACAGAGTTCATGACAGAATCATCATCAGATGATTTTGCGGTGCTAGAACACAAGAATTTCCTGATTGATGAGTGGTGAAAACAAAACAAAGCTGAACAGCTCCTTTGAAATTCCGGGAAAGTTTATGTACATCTGCGCGAGAAAGAAATAAAACAAAACAAAACGACTCGGACAACGCATAGGTAGATCCTGGTTAACTCGATGTCACATTTGACCTTACAATATTTGAATCTGCCTTCACAACTGGGGATACCCAGGGTGCTCGAGGCCCGAGTACGTTGGGAAAGTCGCGGGATTAGATGGATCCTAAAAACACAAAAACCAAAAAAAAGTGTGAGAAAATAATATTACTAGACGTGGATAAAACCCTGTTTTTGAATACCCACGTAAATCAGAGGTGCTGTAATGCCTGGCGAAGGTGTCGGCTGCCCATAGCCGGGCGAAGGTGGCTGTTGCCCATAGCCAGGCGAAGGTGACGATTGCCCATAGGTAGGGGAAGAAGGTGTGTGTTGCCTGTCGCCATTCGGATGACCAGCGGGGAATTGGGGGGCAAATTTCTCCCAGTTTGATGGCGGGGCCGGAGCTGCGGGGCGTCTGCTCCAAAAACAGCAAAATAGGATACTGCCTCCGATGGCGACCACAGCAAAACCGACGGAAACCCCAACGGCTATGCCGATTGTCCGAGATGAGCGACTAGGCGCCGGTGTGGGCGTCGTCGGCGTGAGACTGGTCGTGGAGGAGGTGGTCGTGGAGGAGGTGGTCGTGGAGGAGCTTGTTGTGGAAGTGATCATTGCAGACGTGGTGGTCGTTGAATTTATATGGCTCGTTGTGGTTGGTAATAGGTTCGTGAGTGTTGTGGGCAGTGAGCCACCAGGAACGTCAGGTAGATCTTATATTACAGTGAAGATCAGATATTGTTGATAATTTGTGATCCAGAAGAAATCACGCACCCACTAGAGACTGGGCGAGGGGGACGTCCCAGGTATTGCCAGACAGATTCGCGGTGGGGTCTACATATGCCCAGGCAGGGACGCTGACGGCAGACGGGACGTCCATGGCAAATGAGGCGATGTCGATATCGGCACCCGAGCAGTTGAAGGCCCAATACGTCCAACTGCAATGATGAGGTTAAAGGGTAAAACGGGCTGCAAGGAACGAATCAACGTACCTATACCAGGAACCACCTTGACATAAGCCGCAGGCCGCATTCAGGGCGTAGGTTACGGTGCTGCACCAACATGGGTTGGCTTGGTCGCGGAACGGACCACCGTAGCTCCAGCCAGAGAAGGGAGGGGGGAGCCCAGAGAAGTCAAATGAATTGCCGCTGCATGCCCCCATAAGGTTGGCTGCGACTGATCACAGTATCAAGAGATAAAGAGTGCACCACAGAAACACGGTAGCGTACCGAGGCAGGGACTCTGATTTCTGTGGTTGAAAGTCTGCAAAAACAAAGTGAGCTTTGGAGAAGAAACCTCAGCCCGCTGGCATACTTACCCACTCATCTTGCGTACACACAGCACTGACCACCTTTTTGTCCCAATGAACATGCGATGGATGGTCTACAAGCAGGTGAGATTGCTTACGATTTGGGCTGCGACTTCAACCTGTCGTAGAACGCTCAACGTGAGGAGAAGAGCAATGAGTCGCAAAAAACTGGGCGCCATGATATAGTGGACAGTGGACACTCACGACCGCCGTGAGTTCAAGAGCCGACAGGAGCCAAAAGCGCTAAGGCAGAACTTTATCTGAAGGGCAATGGGTCCAGGACCTAGGCTAACACGGGCGCTTAAGTCCAACCAGCCGCTGTCGCCCAGCATTGGAACTGCAAGGATTGTCATAGCAGGCGCTGGCAGGAACGGTAACAGTTTCTACGCTGTTCAGGGACGTAAACGTGTAAGCATCGCTATATCATCGCTATATCCAAGGCGTACCGCCCATTAATATTTATCGGTCTTGCCAGGACCACTGACCAGTGCAGTGCAGGTTCATACAGAAGTACTGTAATATCCAAACTTCAAATTCTCGGATTATAACATCCCGTCCCTGCGCCGGGTGGCCGACGATTCGGAGAGGAACGGGGTCGCGTCAATACCAGGCGACAAGGTATGTCTTCCCGTCACTCTGAGTTGATCGTCTCAGCGAATTCGGGATTGAACTATCAGTTGTGCCTCCAGCAGCATCTTGCATCCTCTATTCTCTGACTTGGCCCGGGATCCCCCCACCATCGCAGAATGTCACTTGGATATCATGAAATATCCTTCGTAGGCTTGACCGACTACCGACTTGGATACCCCTGATCCGGTGCGTGAACTTGTGGTAAGATTGATGGCGGGGGGGTAGATGACTTGGGTTTCTGTGGGACAGTATTGGCGTCTGATCCGCGCAATTGTGAATCTATTTCCTAAACTCATGGATTGGCGGGACTGGATGAACATGAGCTCACTCCGCTCCTGGCGAAGCCTGTCGATGTTCACCCGTTTATTTCTAACCCATGCAGTGAAGTTGACGCCCTCCACAGCCAATCTAAGAGGGGGTTATTCCCTTATTTAAATACTCAAAGGCCACGGCGACCGTGTCGCCTGCCAGCATGTTCTGCCCTCCATTCAAGTCACCCGGCACGATATTCTCCCAGTCCGTCACAGTTCCTTTGCTGTCCACCATGATAAACTGGCCGTTCTCCAAAATCGACCATTCGCCTTTGACAAAAGCTACGAGTAATAATAAATAAATAATAGGATTATTATGATTTTTTCGCAAAAACTTTTTGGTTTGTTCAAAAGTTCCAACAACCACAATGGAAATACAAAAAACTCACTTGCTGGCTCCGAAGCAACAACGACATGTGGGCCATGTGGATTCCACTTTGTCGAGTGCAGTCGCTCTTCGAATGCAGCTGGTTTGGCATTTTTGATGAGCTCTTCTGGAGTGCACTCGGCGATCAGATGGGAGTCGTAGGTGTTGCATTGGTGCTTGTTTTTCAACCATGCAGCAGCGTCGTAAGAGACGTAAAGAGAAGGCGGGTTTGGCTTCGGGCCGTTGCGCCATCGAAGTGCGACTAGATTCTCCCCGTCGGCTGCGCGCATCAAATCATTGTCGTACGGTGAGTCATAGTTTGACGAAATTCTGTGAAAATGCCTTACTGGTGCAGAGATTCATATCATTCACGGTTTCTTGACCAAGCGACCTAATTTGAATAGCCTGAACCTTTAATACGGCCTTCTCCATTGCCTCCTTCATTTCCCTGGCAGCATATGACGTTTGAATATCGCCAAGATAAGTGAAGTAAAGAGCGGCGAGATGCTCGGTGTCGGTGTTTCCATAGATGATCTCAGCGTACGCTGGAAGTATTTCCTTCAGCATTTCGAGTCGCTTGAGAGAAATAAGTCATCCATTCCGGTAAGAACCCTGATATGATAAACTCGTTAACGAAACCGGAGAGAACCAACTCACAATTTTTTGAAAATGTGTAATGGTCCCGTTGTGCACAAAACTGTGACGACCGAAGACGAAAGGATGATTGTTCGTCGGGACTATCGGAGGGAGGGAAGCAGCTCGAACATGTGCCACAAAGCATTTTGAGGCGGTGTTGGCGCAGATGTAGGTAAACGTCGGGTCGGTAAGGCTAGAGGTGTAGTTGTGCGTTGTGATGGGTTGGCAAAGACAAGAATAAATATCAGCTCACGGTATTGCAGTGGTCTTGTAAAGTGCGGGACGGGGGCCATGAGTGTTGCTATCGAATTCGCTACGTGTATTTGTATACCAAGTGACGCCGAACCCGTCGAAGTTATACTGTGCTTTACCCGGCCCGTCGACTTCGTCTAGATCAAGGAGGAAATGTCAAAACAATGTTACGTGGCTTGACATTTGCCACGTACCAGGAAGATAATGATAATTGACTCTACAAAGGGAGGAGGAATAAGTGTTACAAGCCTGTACCTCAAATATATGGATGACAGTTACTGTTTTCTACGGCGACGGACGTCCGGTTGTTAGTCTTCCTCTGGGGTTGAAGCACGAAGAGACGAACGTGATAGGATGTGGGGCATCTATCAAGAGATCTTCCATCAAAACTGATTGTCTAAGAAATTGAAACAAATGTGAGGAGTTGCTGTCGAAATTCATGAATATGCACTTGCTGCGAGATGAAAGCAATCCAGCGACACATGGTGGTGGTGGTGGTGGTGGAAAGGAATCAAATTTGAGACTGAATTAGTTATGACCCACTACTTAAACAGACCCACCTGAGTAGGTCACGGCAAGCTAAAAGCGGGTTTCGATGATCATGAGAGGCCATCAGAGCTATATATCGGGATTGTGGCCCTGGTCACGATACGGGGGATTTGTGCCGTCTGAAGAAGATTAGAAGGGCGACCCAGTAGTCATGCTCAGTGCTAAAAGTTTATAGATCAGCCCATAATCGAATTGCTTCCTACCCGGATTGATAACGGATGCACCGGAGGTCTTGCCTGGGCGATAAAAGGGAGAAGAGCTCGCTTTGGATGCGGGAGCGAAATGAAGGGTCTGAAATATTATCATACTCGCGACAAATTCAAGTTTATGCATGCTCTTTCAGTTACACACTTCTCCACATGCATGTAAATTCGACTTCACTGAACTTGAGTGGTGCATGCCTGTAGGAGAGGCCCTGTCTGAAGAAGATAATCAGTCTCGTAACTCTGGTTGAAAGGCAGATGACGCTTTCACTGCCGCGGCGATCAAGTACAATTTCAACGCTTTGCAGGGGAGCCATCCACCCGTATCCAGCTTCTGATAAAAACATACAAAAGAACGGGTGTGCGGTTGTCCACTCCGAGGATGCATCAGGGAAGCCGTCTTGGTGATAGTTCAAGTTTTCGTACAAATATCTTCATAATGTTGTGGTGGATGATTTCAAAACCGGGATAATTCACGGTTCTCTGGCACTGGCACTGGTACGCTAAGTAATCTCCTTTACAAACCCGACTCAGAGCGCTTGGCTGAGAATAATTATGAGAAACGATGTTCATCGTAATGGCATCGGTAGTCCGACGTGAGGTATCGGGGGACTGCGGTTCGAGCTAGTTTATGATAACTTGAAGTTCCCCAGAATTCCTGCCATTCAGCTCCTTAGGATCCTCAAAGAAAATGCTGTCATCAAGCAAAGAACAGGACTTACGGCGACGAATAATGGCCGCAAGCTCTCGAAAGTGCTGAAAATGCCCTCTGAGTCACGGAACATCCCGATTTTGTTGTTTGTTTGTAGTTTGTCGCCTCTTGTTGTCCGACATGCAGCCGTCCACGTCCCCACCTCTGGAAGGCGTTCACTTTCTTTTCTTCGACCTTTCCGAGACCATTGTGCAAGAATGGGACCGTGCATTTACCGAGCATGTCCCAGAGGCAATCCATAAACAAATCAGAACTCTGACCTGCGAGTTGCAAATGCTGCCAGACGAGCATGCAAAATTTGACTGCATCGTCTCCCCAGCCAACTCTTACGGACGTCTTGACGGAAGGCGAGTTTCTATCTCAGCAAATATATTGCAAAGAACTTGAAAAAGGAAAGGAAACCTTATATTAGTTTGCCCAGTTTCGATTTCTACCTTTCCGAATCTCTTGCACCTCAAAACGATTTTGGTGCGCCCACACGCCACGCACAGGCAGCGCTCTACCAACGTTGGCGCGGTTTCGCGCCGCCAGGCACGTGCACGCTTGTTCCACTCCAGGGCACGGACTGTGCCGCGAACCAGCATAATTGCAAGTTCATCGCGCTCTGCCCGACGATGCGTACACCAGAGAACGTCGAATGGGACCTCGAGGTTGTATACGAGTGTACGTGGTCTTTGCTCGTCGCCATCGACAATCACAACACCGCAGCGACCGCCACCGGTCAACCTATAATCAGGAAGGTCATCGTGCCGGGACTGGCGACAGGGGTTGGCGGCGTGAGCGCAAGGAAATGTGCAGTTCAGATGGCGTTGGCTATCAAACACTACACTGAGGCAGCGTCGCAGCCTGAGAAATGGAGCAGACTTGAGTGGAGCGAGATCTTTGTTTCGGCGGAGGAGGTAGACAAAACGAGGCACCTTTCCTAACATTGTACATGCATGATTACAAGTGCGTGTGTTCGCAGCTACATGACTATTGAATGTCTGATATATGATTCCATTGAGAGCGGGTCACACCCTGGACAGCAATCCTGGTCCATAGGAACATCGACTATCGCAGATCAATCCGGCGGCCCGTACCGACAATCATCTTATCTCCCATCCCCCCATAATTATCTTTGATGCTCAACACGACATGCCCAATGGCTCGATTTCTGCGGCATCCGGGCATGAACTCTTCGTTCAACTTCCCTCCTTAGTGTCGCCATATCTTGGCCAAACCTGCAAGATTCATATGTCTTGAACACCAACATATGCTGCTCTGGCGCACATTTAACATTAATAATGTTTACAGGAGACTGTCTCGAAAACCTGAAGCATTGCCCAGACTTGTGCACGTTCCATATTGTAATGGATGCCGCTAACAGTTGTCAAACTATGGCCATACCATCCAGCCAAAGCCCGGTGGTGGTGTCTCCAATCACAATATTGTCTCCCATCACTGTCGGCCGCTCCGTGCTCACCCATCAACGATCCTGTGCGGGGGTTGCGTACCTATGTAGCATTCAAGAGTGCGCTTCACTTCACTATTTTAAAATGGTGAGTAGCCTGTCCAAGATATGTTAAATTTTGGCCGTTCGTCGGCTTTCTATGGGAGATTCAATCTGTCCACCCTGATTTCAATCCCTCGTCACCGCTCAAGATTTCGTCGGAATCAAAGTCACTCCCAGCCATATTCGAGTCATAGGCGGACTGAGAACCGTCGTTGCTTTCTTCCTTGGTTGCTTCCCCACTGCTTTGTGTCACACTCACATCATCCTTTCTCTCTTCTTCTTCTTCCACTTCCACCCCAGCCTCTTCCACCCCTCCCCCCGTGTTCTCTCCCTCTTCTCCTCTCTTGTTCTCGCCCTCCGGTGCTTCGTAAACAGCGTCGGGTACTTGTGCATTTATAGCCCAATCAGAATCGTCCTCCATCTCCATCTCCGTATCAACATCCGCGTCTGTATCCGACTCGTAATTGTCAACTTGAATCACGGGGCCCTTGTTCTCGCGGTGAGGATATTCAAGTGAAGCGTCATAAAGCCGGTGTAAATTGGGGTGGCTGTAGATATTGCACGGGATATTTGCACCGTTGTTTCGGTAAATAGTGTCGTCTTCAATGTCAATATCCTCGTCTTCGCTAGACTCGTCTGCACTGGACATATCCTCGTCCCTGCTAGACATATCCTCGCCGTTAGAAGGATCCTCGCCGTTAGAAGAATCCTCGCCGTTAGAAGAATCCTCGCCGTTAAAAGGATTCTCGTCCATATCAGAACTATCGTTGTCGTCGTCAGAACCTCCGGAAGGAATCTTCTTGACTTTGTCACTATTTTCATCATCTCGGGCAGGTATCGGGCGGGTGGCCCATATTCCAGGCGATTCCTGTATAGTCTCCCATTTAATAGCTCGACCAGAGTTGACGGGAAACAGGAGGACATCCTCGAGGATGTTTTCCACGAATTCTGACCCATCGTAGTCATCAATGTCAAGCTTTACGCATCGACCGAGATAGATCTTCCAAAAGTCGCCTTGCAACATGTCTGGTCCAGAGAACGCTTCGTAAAGGTCAGAATCGGCCCATGCTATGATTCCTGTTTTGGCAGTGTATTCCAGATTGAATGTCTCACACATGAGGGTAGAGGCACCGCGCTGGAGCAAGTTATAGAATTCCGTACGACGGTCTTGGTACTGAGCAGGGACGGGGACATTCTCGATTTGTCGCACAGGGGTTCCACCACGAGGGGCCAGGCAGCGGTCGCTTGCCGTTGCCTCGCTTATGACTGATATAGTTTCATTGAGTCTTTCATCATCCTGTTGGCATATTGTTGAGAAACCAGGATGATTAATGAGAAAAAAAAAGTGTTCGCTGACGATGGTCCAGTCATACTTCGCCCGGCAATGGACACAGACCGCGTCTTCGACTTCGAAATGGCATTCCCTGCAACGGTAAACACTGTCCTCGTCATCCCAAAGCGCTGAGGGTAGCACAAGTTCAGCATCGGAGTTGTCCGAGTCCTCGTCACTCTGGTCATCGTCGTCGTCGTCGTCGTCGTCGTCGTCATGATCATTGAAGCGGCTATAATATGAATTGGTTACACTGTAATCTCCACCCTTCAGAAAGCAACGTATAGCCTCTTGTAGCCTCTGTATTTCCGCCCGTTGCAAACCAATTGTCTATATAATTTCCTTTTCTGAGTGGAGAAAACAAACAAGATGTAAAAAAAAAGGGGATAAACCTTTTTCGAAGCCTGTGAATTCAGTCTCTGAATCTCACGACGGAGTGTTCCTTGGTTGACCATCGCTGTCGAGAACGAAGAAAAGAGACAGGACCCACGCACGTGATTTAGTCACGTTGTATGGTCACCAAACAACGTCGCCCAAGATGAATGGGGACCAGACCAGAGGCCAACATGTATTCTTGCGACGAGGCCAAGACTAGCCGTCTTCTCCCCATCCCACGTTGCCCCCATTTGATTTGATCACACCGAGCCGGCGCACGATGTTACGCTGTTCGGGCACGTCATCGCCGAGTGGGAACTCCATCCGCTGCAACGATGTCACGTGTTTACAAAGTCCACTGGCACATACACCGCTTTGCCTTGGCAATGGCAATGGCAATGACGCTTGCTGCGTACGGACTATAAACACCACACCTGTCTGTTCTCCACCAACCCAACCGCCATCCCACCATGTCCCCTCCAGTAATGCACTTCCGTCCTTACACCGACATTCCCTTGTCCGACAACCAAAAGCGCCCTCTCGATACCATTGACAATGCCTGTCACTCGAGCTCGGAGTGCCCGTCTGCCCACCACCGGCACTCCAATCGTCGCCGCCTCCTTGTCATTCTGCCCGCCGTGCTCTCTCTTATCACCCTCCTCGCCCTCCTCGCTTTTGCATGCATGACTGAGTCCGGTATGTCTGTGTTACGTGACGCCGGTCTCGACGGTCTCCTGCGACGCGATACCTCCAGTAGCCCCTTCACCAACCACAAGTGTAAGCACGTCTTTGTCCCCCCCCCCTCGAATGTGATACCACAAACCAAACAATACGATATAGTATATATTGTGGTCGCCGTCGTTGGCCTCTTTGTTGTGCTCATTCTGGGCATCATACTCAGCGCTTGGTGCTGCAAAGGTATGTTTCTCCTTCTCCCGCGTGCCCCCCCCCCCCCCCCCCTCCGACAAGTTCTGACTGTTCCTTTACCCGTGCTCGTTGTGCAGGATCATTCCAGAACCCTCTCTGCTGTCCGTGTTATCTCTGTGCATGTTGCGGTGGCCTTGGTCAGTGTTTCACTTTATCATGTCCCGCCATCTCCACGCTGACCGACGTCCTCTTTTTTTTGAAATATGCAGCTTGTTTAGAGTGCATTGGGTGCGGGCTGTGCGCGGGATTAGACTAGGTGTAGCCATATCGATGTTGGTCAAAGGGACCACAAGCCTGAGATATCCCCATCGTTTGAGATCATGGACTTTCTTGTTGTTTCTGGTGTACCTGAAATTGGATAGCAATAATACCTGCACAGTAATGCACAACTTATTTGAACCGTGAAGTTTTTATACCATTTCTCACGAAATGAAGGGCAACCAGGGCCCGAAAATATGTGGTAGTACCAGCTATTCCTAACTAAAGTCGGAAAGCTCCGTAGATACGAACTTGAAGAAGAAGCCCCACGGTGATGACCACCGTTAAACATTATTACACAATCAAACCGCTGTTCCACGCATTGCCACTGCCAGGCATCACTACTACATCTCATAACCAGGAGGTGATTCCGCTCCCGAGACAGCAGCCCTCGAATCATCACCACCACCACCACCACCACCACCAGAAGACGGCTGCTCATCACTCAACATGCCTTCAATCACGGTGGCAACAACGGGGATAGGCACCTTCTGCCTGAGTAGGCGTTGCACCATTGACCCGATCTGTCCGATCTGCCGCTCGGTGAGGTCTCGGGTGGCGGCGTTTGCAGCCGCAGGCGCTGGGCCGAGAGCTGAAAGGGCCTGCACAATAGCTTCTGCCTCCGAAACCACATGAACACCGCCAGGCGGCCTCATAAAAAAGTCTGCAGAAGCTAGTGGGGCCGGAGCTGACAGGGCTCGGATACGAGCCGGGGTGACCGCTTTGGCAGGCATGTTGGAAGTGGGTACGAGTGGTACCGGCAAGACAGGGTTGGTCTGCTTGTGTGTAGTATTGATGAGATCTGGTCGGAGACCTGTTGTTGTTGAGACGTCGTGTGGAACGGCTTGTTGAGGCGGTAAGCAAGGATAAAGAGGGAATGCAGTAGTGCGGTGGCGTTCGCGCTCGGAAGGGGGCACTTCTGAGCTGCCTCTCTTCCGAACGCAAAGCCAGGCAAGCACAAGTGTTGCAACGGCTACAAGACAGCCAAACGTTCCTCCAATGGCAGCAGGTGATTTGTCGCTGTGTGTAATTTTTCAGGAATAACGCCAGCAATTGAATTGAAGAGCCATGTGGCGTACTGCGAAGGATGACTTGGAGTGGTACCGTTTCCAGTGGAAGTCGTAACAGGTTTTGTATCGTTGACGATGGCGTAGTCGAAGCAGAAATGGCTGATGATGTCGATCACTGTAATGTCTAGCGTGTGATTGCCGTATGTCAAAGCTTGGTCGCTATAAACCGAAACATTGTAGCAAGGGGTAGTAAAAGTGCACGAATTATCATTAGACAATTTGGATTGTGGTGGGGCTCCGTCCATGGCGAAGCTGGTGTTGATCGGATTAAACACCACATTGTAGATGGCTATACCAGAACCTAGTGCAATACTATTGAGTTAGTCCACTCAAATCTGAGATTTGTGATGCGAACCTGTGAAGGGAATCGTGACACGGCAGTGGTTGTCAAGATTCGCCGTGAAGCATTGGCTGGCTGGATCAAGGTCTGAGGAATACTGCCAGAGATTTATATGACCTGCTTACCACTCCTGGAGTCACATACATCAAAAAACAAAGGAATTGGTAAGGGCGCTAGTGCTACTCACATCGTACCATTGAAAACTTTGGTATTGTCCACTTGAGAGGCATTCACGTATGAGGTAAAATTTCCAACGTATTGAACGACGCTATCGGAATCATCGATGACATGCGCTCGGGCAACGAGAGAAAACCCAAGGAAGAAAAGCCCAGCCAGAAGTGAGCAGTACATGAATCCAGGTGTAGTGTGCCTTCATAGGGCGGAAAGGTTATAAGGTTATATCCGAACGTGTGGCATCATCGATGGCCGGGACCACGACGGATTCCCGTCGCTTCTGCCAGTGCTTCTTTCGTGATGCCGAGGGTATGAACGTCCGGAGCGGTTGGCTGGAGGGTTACGCCGGGGTTCCGAGTCCTACTGCGAGGAGTGGCATCAAGGAAAAAACGCTTCTAGAACTTGAACACTGCCTACCAGGTAACCCAAAAGTGACCCGCACAATGCAAGACCTAGAGAAAAGCAAAAAAAATCCTCAGCAATTTGAAGGTGTCGTGTCGACAGGCTGGCGTTCACGATTGCCGGATCTCCGTAGGATTGGGCTATGTATTGGATCCGGATGACGGTGCTTTTGACAAGTTTCGCAGCTCTAATTATAATCGCTCAGTCTCTTGGCAAAACATCAGGCAGCGAAAGGAGATTTTTAGTTGGTCACGACCAGCTCTGAAACAGCAGCATGGCCTGAAAAAGCAGGAGAAATACATGACCGCGTTTTTGAACGCTAAAAGGCTAAAAGGAGGGAGAGGGGAGGGGAGAGAGGCAGAATAGAAAAATGTGTTGCAGAAAAGAATTAATTAATTAATTAATTAAAAAATATTTACTTTTACCCGGCCTGGCCTTATATAATGATAGCTAAGTGAAATATTTTCAATGAATCAATTTTAACTCAAGTACTACATCAGCAAACCCTGTTTTCAGGTTATAGCAAACTGAAATTTCCGTAACAGTCATAGCACATCCATAGCACTCATAGCACTTATAGCATCAAAGGCACCCTATGTAGCACTCCATAGCATTACATAGAATGCCCTCCTCACTACATATGGTGATCATAGTACATAGTTCTATTTTACATCGCCCTGCTAACCCAATATATACCTCTGAGTGAACTTGAAATGAATTTCTCTAAGTCCTCACATTGCAGCTGTTTGTCCACGGTTCATTTTCCTCCACCCACCTTTCTCTTTCTCCCTGCCACCTCGCTCTTCTCTCTCCATGCCACCCCCGCCCACTCTCACTCTCACTCTCCTGCTCCCCCACTCTCACCCCCCACACCTCGTTTCCATCGCCAACGAGGCGTGGATTGCCACAAAACATGGTCATTGCTGAGGTGAGTCCCACACTCACCCTCACTTGTTGCTGACCACTCCCTCGCTGTATCCTCTCACACACCCTCCGCAGCTTCCTGCCCTCCCGCACCCTCTGCGCCTTCCCATACTCGTCCTGAGCCACAATGCCAGCACCAGCACACAAAAGGGACGGCAATGAACATGCAAACGCAAACGCAAATGGGGCGCAAATGGGACGCAAAAGGAACACCAACACAAACGGAAACGACAAACCGGATCATAGGACGACGACAACAAGGCAAATAAGGTACGTCTGCGAGGGCCGAAGCCCTCATGTTTCTTTCTTTTTGATTGGTTCTAATCTTTTTTTCACTGCTTTGCATCTATATAATGATGACTATGGAAACTCGCATGGTGTTACGGATCGCTTCTGCAGCGGGCTCCGGCAACAATCAACTTAACTAAGAGGGGGGTTTCCAGGGGAGAAGACAGCAGTTTTCATTGTTGCTTATAGCTAAGACAACACTGCTAACAGGGGGGGTCAAGGTCTAGTGTCATTGCGAGCCGTGGGGGTTACCCAAAACAAGATGAGTCTGCCCCAAGAACCAGACTAAACGTAAGGAAAGGAAAGAAGAAAAAGTCCGAACCAACAACAAGAACAGTATATATAGTGACTGGTCTTGAGGGGAGGTAAATAGAAATACAACCATGAAGCCATAACATGTCCAACTCTACCATGTGTTCACCATGAGGCGTACATGAGGCGTCCTCATGTCAATGTTCTCGCGATCCAACTGGAGGCCCAGGTGTCATTGAGGAATAGAGGGGGTCCGGATGACTCGGATGATTTGTCATCAGATCATGTGATGTGCAGAATTGCCTATTTGGGGTCTACACTTGCTGCAACAGGCAAGTGCGCAGTCTGGCAAGTGCATTGCACGGTCGGGTCGAAGATGGGTATCGTCCAGTGTGGGGTTGGTGATGAGAGTGTCTTGAGGTGGTGTGGATGTAACGGCAAGGTTGGTATGAAAGAAAATGAAGGAATGTATAAAGGAAAAAACCAACTAGGACAGTGGGCTAGTCGAGGTCAGACATGTGAACAGCACAAGCTGTACCGGATGACGATGTCTGTGTTGATGACGTATCAAGGAGCGATGTCTTGTCCTGTTTGTGGAACAAGAAGGTCCACTTGATGTCGGTATTCTTCCAAGAAAGGGTATCATTGTAAACGAGTGTGGGAGATATCAAGGTTATAGATGGAAAAGGTTAAATGAATGTGGGTCCAGGTTTCGAGTCATGGCACGAGTGACAAGCTGTGGGAACAAGTCGTCGGGTACTGCATTGAAGCGGTGTCGTGCGAACAATATGCGATAGGGGTTGGTTCACTGTTTGGGAAGTCGTATGGTCTGTGGTCGACGTCCAAAAGAATGTGCTTCGGCAATGGTCGGATTAGAGAGAACAGTGAAATGTCTTGTGATCGGGGATTGTTCAGAGTTCGCATGCAGGTGAGGAATGTCGCCGGATCGTCAGGGAGGATAATGGTGGGCACAGGGTACGAATATGGAAACCAAATATCCGGGAATGGCAATTGTCAATTACGTGTCGATATATTGTTGAGGTGGAAGTCAGAAGTATCAATGGTGGAAGGGTTTCGGTGCCGATGCCAAAGATAGATCATAACAAGGTAGAAACCGATCAGGAAGGTGATGGCAATGCTGCCAATAACAATTACAGTAATGAGCTGTGTCGGGAGTACAGCCATTGTGATCGGTTTGTCGTGGGATAGCGTAAACAAGATATCGAAGGGAAAAGACAATGTCGGTGACGTCCATCGGCAAGGAGACTATTCGGGTACAACAAGGTCACGTGGGAGATGTCCATGGTCGGTCTGGATTGTTCTAGAAGAAGGGACAAAAAGAGAACAAGAATAAGAAAATACAAGGATGTCCAAATGAAGAAACAATGACGTTGAAAGGAGGACAAAGGACAAAATGAAATGAAAAAGGAAGGTGTGCAGTGCAGAATCGTCATGGTGGGTATCGGAATGGGCATCGGGGTTGGAAGCGGAGTTGGAAACATAACACATGGCCACGAAAACGGCACGGAAACGACAACAGTGACTACACGAAAGCGACCATGACATTGGGGCAGGAATGTGGATGACAAACGACAATGCAATGGCAGCAGCTCCACCAGCAGCAGCACTGGCAGGGACCCAGCAGCGGCAGTGGGGATGCAACGGCAGCAGCAGCACCACCACCACCAGTAGTGGCAATGGCGGGGGCGCAATGGCAGCGGCACCACCAACACCACCACCACCCGTAGCGGCAGCGGCAGCAGCTCCACCAGCAGGAGCGCTGGCGGGAACCCAGTGGGACCAACATGGGTACCAGCACCAGCACTGACACCGGCGCCAGTACCAACACGACGCCAGCGCCAACGCAGGCACCAACACCACAGCACAGCCGGCACCGACACGGGCACCAGCACCATGCCAGTACCAGCACCAACGCCAATGTGGGTGCCAGCACGGGCACCACAGCTCTGACATGGGCACTAGCACCAACGCCGGCACCAACACTGACACCTGCACTGGCACTGGCACCGGTGCCAACACGGGCATCACAAGTGCCAGCACTAGTACCAACATCAGGACCAGCAGCGCCAGCACCTACACTAGCATGGTACCGGCGGGCACCAACGGCGGCATAGTACCAGTCAGTGACGGCAGTAGTGTGGTGAGAGCATAATGGTGGGATGGGGCAGTGTAGATATGAAAGTATTAGCATATCTGCTGTTGTATATAGGTCATCGTATCAATGCAATTCATTTTATCATAACGAAATGGAATCCTAAATAATAAATAAGCAATATAAATGGTGTGTTTGCAGGCAGGGGCAGCAGGCTATACACTCCTATATCGTATTCTATAGGGAGCAGGCAAAGCTATGTAATGCTACATAGAGCCCAGGTGACGCTACATAGGGCTATATATTGGGGACCTCCCTAGTATGCTATGAGTGCTATGGTTGCTATGACTAAGCTACATAGCACTGGCTCTCGGATCAGGGTTTGCTGATGTACTGGTGATAAAATAACCCAAAAAATCATGTATCTGTTGATATGGAGACTAAGATGTGCAGAGTTAATTTTTGTCAAAATATGTTTAGTTAATACTTAAATGGAGCAACATCCGTAAGATAAAATTTAATCTGGAATAAATGTTATCACTCTCCTATGTCCAAGTAAAGCAACCAGCCAAAAAGCCATGATCAGTCGGGGTCCTTTTCCCACCAAATTCCTCAACTGACCTCTGTATAAACCTTATTCTGTGAGGGGGGGTCGGGACCCCCCTTACAGATTTTAAAAAATTCTTCATTACCATATATAGGATTCAGCATGATCCATGATCAGGTCACACCGACCTGGCACTACAACTCATCCCCATCCTTCAAGATCACTCTACCTGTATATGTCTCACTGAAACAACTCACAACTGGTCTCATGCTCTCATTTATCCATTCTCATCACAGTGGCCACCAGTTGGCCAGACAACAACAGGTATAACCCAGCTTTTTTGTCTTTCTTCCATTCTTTGACTGGATGCCGCAGGCCACTAGACTTCAATTGGGCCAGAGTGCACCACCAGTCATATCACTGAGGTGCATCCCTGAACTCTTGTACTGATGGAATTGTCGGAAAAACTGTATAAAAAGGTATGGTCAAGTGACCTTTGAGATCATCACTCAATGTCAGCCTACTAGACTTCCGTTGAGCAAGAGTGTACCTCAAATCATATCACTGTGGTGCATCCCTGAACTCCTGAGCCAATGGAATCGTCAGACAAATGGTATGCCCTTGTGCTGAGCTTCAACATTGTCACTCAATGTCAGAACTCTCTGCTTTTTGTTTCAACAGTGCTCAAGCCTTCCCATCCAACCTGATTGATCCACATCTGCAGTTCACCTTCTCAGCCCCTGCCCAACCCTCACTTCCAACCGCCACTCTGCATACCTCTCAAGCTGCCACTGGTGACCAATGGCCAGTAAGTCTTACCAATCTGGACACATACTTGTAACACTTACCTATGAGCCCATAGATCGACCCTGCCCTTATACCCTTGCTGACCACAGATGATGCCAATCTGGTCCATCCGCCCTCTATCACCCAGCCTGTCAGTGGTCCTGCCAATCCCAAAGTGGCTGGGTCTCAATGCAGTCAGAAGAAGTACAAGGAATGGGTCCACATCACTAGCGAGGACAGTGATGCTGATGGATTGATACCCCAATGAAAGTGAGGTCATCCATCTGGATCCGGTAACTATGCCAATCGCAATGTCAAAGCTTTATTAAGCTTTGTCAAGGAGGTTAAGCCCATGGGTCAATGAGGATGGAGCAAAGTCCATGTTCGATACACTGAATGGGCTTGGCTGCACAAACACCTGGATTGTACCCTCAGTTCTCTCGAAACAAAGTTCAAGCAACTTGTCCATGTCACGAAACCAACTGGGAGTGGGGAGATTCGCGAGAACATTGTCTGTGCCCAAGAGATCGAGATGCTGATTAACAAATGAGCAGGCACTCAAGCTCTCTTGGATGCCAAGTTTGATGACAACATCAATGATGCCAAGGTATCCAACAAAGGGGAACCTATTGAGATTAGCAGTGATGAGGAGGGAATGGCAGATGTCAAGGTCAAGGCCCATATTGGTTGTGCATCCGAGGCTTCAGTCAACCCAGTTCAATCCTGTTTGTCTCATGGACAGGAGTTGATGGAGAAGCTCCAAAAAGTGTTTAATCTGACCATACAACTGGCCTGCAACTCTTCCTGAGCGATGCATGCCCTCGACCATGCTCATTATGTCAGAATTGCCCAACAGTTCTGCAACTCTCAAGCCACCATCGAATCACTATGAAAGGCAATGATGAAGTTACAAAGCAGCTTCCACTCATCCAAGTTGGCATGTGAACGAGCCAAGATGCGATGGGACTTACCATGAATTTACCAGCTATCTCAACACCCATGATGAAGCCCCCAACCCATCCCCATAAACAGTTTATGCCCCCAATTCCTCATAAGACTCAATACTGGCCAAAGTGTCGCTACAAGGAGAAACATCCTGATGGATGTGGATGTGTCCTGTGGCTAACGGATACCAAGCCCAACAGCGACAGTGACAAAGAGAATTGCCAAGGCACCCCTCGACATGATAAGGTTCGTGTTTGGCAACTCCATCAGTGACATGATATCAGGGAACACCCTGCCTCTGAAGACACTGTTTCAACTCTTCCTCCCCCCCTTTCTGCTTTCACTAAACCTTCTAAAGATACTCCACTTGTCTCTCAGGATGCCGATGTTGATGTAGTGGTGTATTATGTCCTTACTTCGAAGAAAGAGTAACTGATTTCTGTCTTGTGTCTTTTGTCTCACTGTCATTACTTTTCATATCCCAACTAACACCTGTCTTTACTTGAATTTTGATACTAACTACAGTCTGTCCTTACTCATAAACTGCTACAGTATGGTAGTTAGTAACACAATCATTTGCCCAAAGCTCTGAAAACAATGTGTTGTGTAAATCACAAGGTAGAATACCAGGCTCCATCCAAATTGGCTCATACATGGTTTGTATCTGGTTCAGGCCCATTCGGCGTGTTCGGAGGCAATGACCTCAGACACAAATATCCAATAAATCAGCTCAGTGATGATTGAACTCGACTGGGAGTGGGATGCATAACCATGAAAAGCTCTGTTTCAGAGTGTGGTTGCCCCACTCCACTGTCTGGCAGTACAATAAAAGTTGTTGGTCAAATGCCATCCTGGTTTCTATTGCAGCCTCAGAACCCAGTACTTGATCTCCAACTTTGAACGGTGCCTGTATATGACCATCCACGGCATCCGTTCCATGTGGAAATGCTGTGTCTGACACCAGGTAAAAACCCAGCAGCATACAATCCCGAAGCTTCTTGTAAATGGGTTTGGCAACCTGGGAATCATGCCAACTTCCCAGGGCATTCAAATTTGCTGATATGATGAGACCTATGAAACAATTGACAAGTTAACGTGGCAACAAATGTTGTAGATCAAATACAGTACCCTTGGGGGAAAAAACCAACACTGAAGAGACAAAATGAGCTCGCAAGCAACCATTATAAGTGCAGTTTTCAATGTCGACATTGAACGACATCTGGACAGGTAGATTGAGGCCATCAATGCTTGCAAATGCTCCAGTGAGCATAAGGTGATGATGGCGAATGAGGGTTTTAAGGCAGCTGAAGTCATCACCTCAGGGCCATGTAATAGCAGCATCAGGAAGCTGGCAAAGACCCTGCAATAAGATTGGGAGACTAAAATTGAGGTATAGGGAAACTGTTGCCAGTATGAGGGTGAAAATCTCCTGGAGTGCCACCTTGGGGGCTGTCGAGCACAGGTAATGAAGGACCAAACCTAGGCCACTGGCGGTGATACGCAGTCTCTCCCTTTGGGCACGGAATCTCTCATAGGTTCCAATTCTACTTTCCCTACAACTCTTCCGCGTCCCGGGTACATGCGAAACATCAGCGTGCTGCCCGCGACTTGCGCAACTTATGCCGATCGACACACGTGTGACTGCAACATTTTCGCTGTATCTTAACCGCGCAGCCTGGTCTCAATACGCTGAAACATGACCGTTAAACACGTCCTACATGTTCGGACACCGAGTCCAATACCAGAAATGTAATTCATCTGGTTTATCTTTGTCTTTTCACCGTTATTTCAAATCCTTCGCTATTCCATTCCCATTTTGTCGCTTTCATGCGATATTTCGCTGCATTTCTATTTCACTCATCCACCCTTAAACCCCTATCCTTTTAGAATATAAAAAATGTCCTGTAGTAGAAAATAAACGAAGAAGAACCCAGTTCTCCCCTCCCCACTAGTTTGCGTCTTAAGTTTAAAAATCCAGTCATTCCTACTCCAATCTGCATCTTTTCTCGTTGCGCACTCTCCACGTTCGCGACCCAAGTCGTAGCGTAGAACCCTTGTCTCGTCGCGTCATCGCTGCGTATCGCGCTGTCATCTAGGACACCCAGTCAAGCCTTCCAATTCTTGTTTATCACTGCGTTGCAATATCGCGTTATCTCGCGACTCTCTGCGTTTGTTTATTTGATCGCGCATATTATCGCGCATTATCGCGTTATTGTTGGGAGTGTCCCAAGTCCCGTTCGCACCTTTGCGACATTTTCATCCTTTATTATCTCTTTATCCAGGGTCATAGACGTGGAAACTGTATCAGCAGCATCAAGAGATCCATGGCCAGGATGCGCTGACCCCTTGGGATTCATGTCAGTACAGTGAATTGAGGTTGCATACCACTGGTCTTGAAAACCACTGGCAAGTATGTGGTCAAATGTTTCGACATCAAATCCCATCATTACAATGAATCCCCAGTTGTCGTGACTATGGAGGAGACTTGCCAAGATGTATCAAAACAGAGGTTGGGAAGAAGGATGGGTCGGGTGAGGTAGGACCAATTAGCCTAGCAAAGGATCCTCTACCACTTATTAGAGATCTCAAAGTCTGTTATTAGTAACAGTGCCAGTTGTGCTTGCTGTTCCTCATCATCGTCTTCTGCTTGCATAGTGGTGTTAGACACTGTGGTGTTGTCCATTGTGTTTGCCCTCCCTAAAACGGTAGCCGTGTTTACAATGAATATGATTATCTTTTGTCTTTTGGCCTTATGGTGTACTTTCATATCATTGACTATAATCATAAATCCTAGATCTTTCCCGATATAACAAAAAAAGCTCTCTAGATTATAATTTCCTTACAGATGTTGGCCCAATATAAGCACAAATTCTGGATGAGTTCATTATTTCTAAGCAACTATAAAATAGAACCAGAATGTTATTTTTATATAAGGATCTAGACATGTAAGCCTACTAAATGCAATTTCTCTAGAATTTTATAAGTAACAGAACTTGAGTGAAAACTGATTCATTGAAACTATCCGTGTGGGAAGTTTGGTGCACCCTGGGGTGCCAAATAGAATAATTCAATTACAAAATACTCTATATATAATAATAGTCTTTTTGTGCTTGAGAAATTGCCAATGCATTCAGAAGTGGGACTAGGTTGATATGCAGGGCCAAATTGTACCTGACGGCATCATGATGTATGACATATATATATATTTCATAGCTCGTCAAGCCAGTTACAGACTATATGCAACGGTGAAAAGTCTCAAATTTATTTGGACAGACAAACGAGGCAAATCAATACACGCATCACAAAACTTGATAGTCGTACAACCCAACCCACTGCAACGGCGGCTGGGCTGGTGGGTAACCCGCATAACCATATCAAGGCTCGATTATTTTATCCTGGCAACAAGTATAGCATTCGCCGCATCCCGTAAGGGTCCAACCCGTAGGGCATTTATAGTCCGCAGGGAAACAGGCTGCCCAGCATATCTGAGCAGTCGTGAGGGCGACCAATTGATGACCGCTGGTGAGCACAGCAGCATTGTCATTCACAGGGTAGTAAGGCCTAGCGTTGACGGTGGCCAAGGCCGCAGTGAAGAGAGCGAGAGCGGAGAGCTTCATTGCAAATTCTAGGATACACTTCAATCGCACGACAAAGAACGGGACGGCACCGTTACCTACCTGGTCAAAGGTAACAACTAATAAGTGGTACCGGCTTAAAGCGTGATTCGACGATCTGTAATCATCACAGAAAAGTGAGTCAAACGCTTGTCGAGCTCCTCAACTTGTTGACTTACAAGATCGTTGAGTGAGGGATCACAGAGAAACGATAGCAGAGACATCACTGCTTTATAGTCTTCAGACCCTCCATAACCCGAAAAGTGAATTCCTGGAAGGGATATCCGAGCTCGGTAGTTTACATCCTCCGGTCGAATGACATCATTGGTTATACCTGCCAAATTCTACCTTCTGTCCAGCGGAAGGAACTTGAGGTTCCTGTACGATCACACAGGGGCGTGCATCCTCTTTCAGCATGCAAATGCCGCCGATAAAAGAACGAACATGGCCTTAAAGTCGCTCGGTGTTCCACCTGCAGATTCATGCAGAAAGTTGACATTAGACGCAATCGCCATGCTACACTGCTGCTACCATTGGTCTTTGATTAAGACGGCAAAACAATCCTGTAAAGCCTGCTAGTCTGCTAGTACGCTGAATTGTTGAACTCACCTGGAATCTTCCAGACTGTTAGTTCCAACACGAAGGAACCACGTTTTTGACGTCCCGAATGTTGCCTGCAGGGGAACAAAGAAAACTTCCAGGACTTCACAGCACCCGTAATCAGACCATCTGTGTAAAAACGCCCAAGCCGAGTCAAGATAAGATTTTGAGTTCAATTTTGAGCCCGCCAATGATATCTCCAGCGAGTCGTTTCAAACTTGACGGATGAACTTGAGTCGAAGGCCCTACTTGTGGGAGAATTGGTAAGTTGCTGTCTTGATTATTCTCTTTTTCAAGCCGCTGATGAGTTCTGAGAGGTGGCGGGGGCAAAACTGCGTGGTCACTTGCGAACTCGAGACTTGCGTGACTGTGCGCGTTTTGTGCACCTGACCTGGTTGCCCAAGAGGCGTGACTGCGTTTACAACCCCAGCACTGTAGTGGGTCCCCCAGGTTTGACCAGGACCGGGACAAAATGATCTCCGGATTGTGACGTACTATCAGAATCATCTAGTCAGCCAATCGACTACGATCAGAAAGAGTTTCCTAATTTTGAATGAAATAGGGTTTTGTTCGCTGAAATTTGGTTACTCAACATTCCGAATGTCAAAACTTGACATCCCACTAGTATGCTTCGAAACTCAACTTCACCGTATCAAAACTCCACATTCCATATGTCAAATTTAGCCTGGTTTGGCGGCGTTATGTTTTCGACATCCAAGCCAAATGTTGAATATCCCTGCAGGGCAAAAAAACACCTCTTCCGTTGGAAGCCACAACTTCCGTCACCAGACCATTCTTTGATGTAGCAATCGTCACTAGCCAACGCCCAAGTTCGCAAGTTAAGATAAGATTTTGAACTTAATCTTGCCTTACCTTCTCAAGTGACGGGCCAATGATATCTCCAGCGACGTATTTCAAACTTTACCGCTGGGTTGGAGTCGAAAGCCCACCACCGATGGCGCAAATGTTGTAATAATTGTTTTTCTCGGGCTGATACGTGAACTGGAACTTCGACATTAACGTGCGTGAATAAACCTCCCCGACACAGGGTTGACGATTTTCTTAGGACTATAAAAATAAGAAGTCCTTAGATAAAGCGGTCAATTCCATCATGAAAAAGGATATTTACGGAGCATCGTGACTTGGGAGGGTACGACCATAGTACTTCACGAGAGAACCAGACCTAGGTTATCAAATGAATTAGTGAAAAAAAGAAATTTGACTCGAATGCACCTATCGGGAGTGCGGGCGTCATCGTTCTTTGCGCGGAGACGTGGCATATATCACAAAATGTCGAGTGCCTTATGGAACGAGGATGATTGGAACGCCGTCTCTGGCTTCGTCTGAATCAACTAAGGTCCAGACGAAATCCTCGAAAGTCGGTTGGCTTGGAACCTGGAGGAGCTTGATAAACGCCTTCTCGAGTAAACAGAAAGCATGTTTGCGTTCCACACCAACTTCTCTTCGGCAAGCCTTCGATAATATATCCAGACAGTCTTACCTTTATGCACAAGACGTTCCGTCGATAAAAGAGGGCTTAATGAGAACACATCAATGTCTGGTGGTCCCGTCACGACAATGGCTGGCGCCCGCGGGGAACGGAAGGTTTCTTGTATTGAGCCTCGATGAAGTCGTACACCCGTTCGTATTCGGCACGGACCCAGATCGTTGGGAAATCGAGACCCTCGATTCCGATATCACTGGCAAGGAGGCAGCAACCTGGAAGGACATCATCGTCCAGGTCGGTTCTCTGTCCCCCAACCATTTTTTCGGCACTATCCTCGTTCATGCGCTCATCTCTATCCTCACCTTCATCACCGAGCGCTCTTGCTATCATCCCGACGGACGGTCGAGAGTCTCGCCACTCTTTCTCCTCGTCAGCCATGCTTTTGCCCCAAAACTTGTCATGCAACCGAGTGGATACCTGGTAAGAGATTTGAGCTCTATTTCTGAAACATCCTCGAATACCATTCGCGGAGAACTCGGAAACCTTCCGGCCCCAACCCACCTATTCCGTATAGCCTCACTGAACGAAAATGTGCCTCGATCCCACATGTTTTTCTTCACAGTCTAGCCAATTTTCGTCATTTCCCTTTGGTCTCGCTTGAGGCAAGGCTCATACGTCTAGTTCCTGACGTGAGTTCATTGTTCGAAGGGGATAATAGTGGAAAGATAATTACGTCCAACTTGAACCTCATGCCTGTGGTAGAATGGAATACGATTGCATCCGAATGTACACAGGGAATCATCCACTTCTATCAGAAAGAACTTAATCAGAGGACGACAGCATGAATGAACGCCAGTAGTGGAAGCGACACATTTTCACTCGGCCGAAATATGCTTGTTCTTACCCGGGATATGCCGAATTCGGTGATCACCACACAGGTAAGTGATTGACTGAATCAAGTAATGTCTACGAGACTCTTGTCAAGCAGTTTTACGATACTGTCCAGGGCGGGGTTCCCCAATTGTTTACCAGTGCGGTGGAAGACCATTACTCGTTGCAGAAAGATTCTCATTAGGGACAGGGAGGGTCAGTTGGGTATAAATACCATGCAGGATTGCGAAGGTCTCGTTAACCCAACCTCTACTTCCCATCTCCGCACCTTACTGAACAACTTTGATATCCATTTGGAACGTTCGTTGTCTTTACCTCCTTTGCACCCATGTCTAGCCACTGACTGATTATGTATAGAGAATGTCCAAGTCGTGCACTGTAGGTTCAACGAGGATACTCTCCGATCACGACTCGCTTTCTAATGCAATTCCAGCCCATCCTCGGAACTATTAGATCGGAGCCCCGCGATGACCCTACCGCTAATAAATTTTATGGCGAATTCGTGTACGAAGGATACATAATCAGTTACCTGGGAACCATGAAGGACCCCCGTCCTGGTACGGAACTAACTGTGCCCAAATTCTGTGGGCAAGTGTATTACATTCCCTCTGGGAAAAATGTGGTTACGCCCGATCCGATATCGTACCAATACAGCGGGGGGATGGGGGCTGGGGGCATCTCGATGCTGTTTGCGGGGGGAAACATTCTAGCTGGTTGTATTCATGGGGGCCCGACCGAGACCATAGGGATGACTGGAAGTGCTTCGATGACCGTCTGTGGCAGCCCTAATTACCCTAAGGGAGCGTCCAGTGCCTGAGTGTTCCAAATGCCCTTGCTTTTCCATATGCCGTTTCTTTTTTTTTTTTTCCTGTACATTAGCGTACTATGCGTGCAAGTCAACTTTTCTTCTGGTGCGATGGCCATGTATCTTGGTGTGCATTAAAAACGAAGGGCCCCGAAAGCCTACCGACATGTATGAAGCGCGCTGGCGAGGTTGATATCTGGAGGCCACGCCACAAAAATATCACATGCCCAAATGCAGAAAGTATAAGTCCCGATTTGGGAATGTCTAATTTGCTTATATCGTCACTCTCCTCAAATATGCGTTCTCCAGAGCCGCCCTTGCGGACGAACATCAAATTGATCGATGAAACCGAGTTCAACAGGCGTCAGCTTACCTCGCATGCCATCTGCCAGAAATTGCCCGGGCCATTGAAAGACGCCTGTCCATACAGACTGCATTTGTAAGCTGCGTAGTGATTGCTATACATGCATGGGATCCATGGGACGCTGGGAGACTTGGAGAGGGCAAAGGATCTAAAGATAATCGGTACGGTTCAAAAGATGCTTGATGCCGCACACATACCTCCGAAGTGGCATCGTCCTGAGTTTGTAGTATTCTGTAACGGCTGTCCCATATATATAGTCTTAAACCAGCTTTGGGGAAGTCGCGGTTTGGCCTCCGGGGGTCATGCATGCATCACACGAGCGAATTAGTTTGAGGGCAGGATCAATGAGTCTGGAGACATATGGAATTCCAAAAGGTAGTACGACAAGAGACAAGATATTTGAAAATGAGATGGACATGCATAGCGGAATTCATTCTAACCAAGCTTAGAGTTTGCGATATCCCGTATAATCCCAGTATATATTGCCTAGAGCACCTGTCCTGTAAAAGTCTGTCAATACGGTGTGCTGGATGGACAAAAGCTGCATACTGACAATTTGTAGTGGATAACAATCCTTGAGCTATAGTCCACGTTGAAATAGAGACCGCCATTGTACACTGAGGAGAAACAGTCAAGTGAAACCGAAAAACTCTCATGTCTCTTACTCACCTCCAACAGCAGAGACGTTAGCATTGCATTTCATCTGTGTAGAACACGTCAGGTTTCATGGCTGCGCTAAACCGTGTGAATGGAGGGTTGCATACCATCGATCCATTAGGGACACCCTCCACGCCTACGTCATAGATTTGTGAAAAGGGCCTCCCATGAAAACCATTCACATCCACGGTTGACTCTATTCCGGCTTTGATGTATACCAATTGCAATTTGGCCAACACAGCGGCCTCTTGTTCGAATTCGACATGGGATACTTTCTATGAAGCAGCCAATGTCAGCGTCTGAATGGATAAAAGAATTCATCAATCACATCAGGAATATCGGGAGCCTCAGCAACAGTTTGGGGGGCAGCGTTGAGGGCAGCTTCTTCAGACGACATGATGGAAGTAGACAAGATATACGGAGAGCACTTGCGTTCGATGCATATTGACAAGTTATGAGATCCTTTATATAGCAAAGCTGGGTGCGAATCGTGCGATCGAGGCACCATAAAATGTCAAAGTCCAAAGCATGTAATCATGCAAGGTGTCGGTCCCCCCACCTGTCAAGTTCAATTTGGTACGAAGGAATGTTGGATGTAAAGTCAGCGTGGCATCCAAACCAACGAATTGAGGATAAATGTGCCAGTACAGAGGACTTACTATCAGTACGAATCCTTTCCGGCGTATCCATCACTCCGGATCACCCTAAGGGAACCAGGACTGCGTGAAATTTTAGCTCGAGGCTCGAGCAAAACAGCGTTTTGCGAGGGTGCCAACCTGAGTGAGTCTTGATGAAACTCATTTTAACCCCCCTCACGGGCCTCACCTGTCAAATTCAATGTAGTACGAATGAATGAATGCTGGAGTAAAGTAACCGCGGCATCCAAACCAACGAACGTGCCAGTATAGAGGACTTACTATCAGTACGAATCCTTTCCGGCATATCCATCACTCCGGATCACCCTAAGGGAACCAGGACTGCGTGAAATTTTAGTTCATAAACCAGGGAACACTAGGAGGACAGCATAGAACAAGAAAAACGCCGTTTGTATATGTTGGCGCAGCTGGGAATTTTATCTTCTGGCGCTTGGCAGTACTTCCGAACGCTTGGCAGTGGCACGTTTATTTTCATTGATTTGGTCCAGTTCATTTATTCGTACCAAATTGAAGGGCCTGTGAGGGAGGTTAAATTTAAAATAAGTTCTCGGGTTCGCACCCTCGCAAAATGCACGACTTGGAAGAGGGCCATTCTCGTATTATAATCACATATATAGTACAAAAGACAAGGACTGACGTTGAATGATAAGGCATCGTGAAAGAAATTCAATTTGGTACGAATGAATGGAGTAAAGTCACCGTGGCGCCATAAGCAGTGGAATCTGTTAACATTGGTACGAATCCTCTCCGGTGAATTCATCGCTCCGGCTCCCCACCATAAGGTGACCCTGGACCGCGTGCAATGTTAGTTCATGTAAACCAGGGGAGAACAGCGCACAACAAGGAATTGGGGAATGGGAACGCAAACAATAGGACCAAGCAGGCCATCAGCAAACTTGTTCCCAGAGAAAAGGCAGAGAAACGCACCGAGGGTTGAGGATACTAGCTGGAGGTTGTGTCGGACAACGAGGAACCAAACTACGACATAAAGACATCGAGTGCCCAATGTGATCAGATAGGGCGCCGTCATAACCAGATTCGACTCCATGGGCCCGGATATCCAAACCAGCGATTGTTAGACTCCTTCCCGCCGAGCTCCTCTACGTTTTCGAAGAGTTGCATCTGAAACGTTTGATTGCTGCTCAAGGTGTCAACAAGCAGTTTCCAAAATTGCCATGCTCCCAGCTAGACGCAAGTTACCGGGACCGGACAAATAAGAAATAAAGGGGAACGCGGGGGGCACGGGGCGGGGTAGTGGTAGGGTTGGAGTCGATGAAGTCCAGGTGAGCAGTGGTGTCAGCACGTCGAGCGAACATCATCGCAGGGTTGCGAAGTTGAGAGGAGACCGGTCGGTTTCCCACTCTGAGCTACCATCTTCGCTATATCCTTAATGCTGCGGATCGCTTCAAGAAGACAAGGAATCAAGGAATTTATCAGTCACACGCACCCGCTCCTCCATGGCCGTGGCACCCTGTACGACACCCCCATCACGTCGAGCACCGAAGTCGACCGTCCCTCCGCTGCCCTCTGCTTGCAGCTTCACGAGAGAAACCAATCACCAGCATCATTTCGTGGCTCAGGAACACGGGTACCTCTGCTTTCAGCCTGGTATTTTTCCAAGCTCTTCTCTAGGGGCCGGGATCGAGTCGCCTCCTGCTTAATTACATGGTCCCACAGGTGTGAGTCAAACATAATGAGTGCCTGCCAGACACCCACTCGTCACGGTCGCAGCGCATTATCCTTGCCACGATCCGCGCGCCTGCACCTGCCACCGCAAACAGCCCTGCCATCAACTCCAATCCTAGGAGCATCAGATGAAACACGCACTAAATCCATTGTTTGTATTCGACCTATCGCTCCTTAGCTGAATGCAAGCCTTTGCTGAGGAACTTGACGCATTGCAATGGGCAACATATTTGTATGACGCTAGGTTTTATTAATAAGCAAATAGGCGTTAACCAAATCTCCCGAATATTTGAGTGTCTTTCTTAGGGCCGCAGCCCTCTTCTCAGCGGTCTGAACATCCTGCTCTGCCATGGCCAACCACTTCTTGAAGACATGTACACTTGTTGTTCGCCCTGTTCGCCCTGTTCGCTCTGCCCTCGCTTTGTAGGCCTTATCGTACAGATCGGCCGTTTCTGAGGAATACAAATCTGCGTTCTCCTGTTGTCGTTTGGTAATGGCGTACAACGTCTGCGCGGCGGTTCTGGCAGCCAGGCGATACCGCAGATTCAGCGGCACGAACCGATCATTCCGGTAGCCTTTGCCTTTGTACTTGGTATTTAACCGCTTGATGGCTGCTTCGGCCACCTTCCTTGCTTTCCCGCGTTCGTCGTCGGCGATGCGATTCACCTCCTCCCAGGCGTCAATGGCATTTGTCCTTGCTTCATTCAATGATCGCAGGAACATTTGATCCTCATCTAGAGCCGGTTTCTCTATGAACTCGTGGAAAGCTTTGTGGTAGTTTGAAACAAGGTTTGAAACAAGGTTTGAATTTACGAAAAGGTTATCCATTATCTGCTTGGCGTTATCAGCAGCGACCCGAGCATTTTTCATCTTCTCCATGTGAGCAGGATTATTTTTTCCATTGACGAAGTCGATTGCGAGTGTGGCAAAGCTATTCGATGCCTGTGCGTGGATACAAGCCTCGGCGTCATATTGGGTCAAGTTCAAGTTGGCCCTTTGGAACAACTGTCCTTTTCGCCTTGTAACGGCTAATGGCGGCGGGATCGCTTGGGTGCATGCCACTACAAGGCAGAGGGCGAGGGCGGCCGCAAACAATGTGTGTGGGTGCATATTGAAATAGCTGGAAGAAAGAAATGCTTCTAAATGACCCAATGAGTGAACCCGTGGCACCACTTTTCAAGTGATGCGAGAACTCACATATACAACGCGAAGTTAGTATTGAGAAAAGATGACGGCCGACCGGCGGTTGGGAGTTGGGAGTATGTTTCTAAAAGACATGATGAGAGTTTGACACCACCAGGCTTGCAGAAAAACCCACAGCTGGCTGAGTAAACGACGATGATGATGACCGACCTGCGGTTAAAGATTTATCATTCATTCGGGACCTTCGTATTCTGTTGTTCGGCCTCTGACCAGTGATCACAGCCTTCGCACGACAACAGAGTGGGTTATTTCATATCGTTGCCTTGACGTCTTCCACCCGCATCACTGATTTTCCACCGCATACTAATGTACTACCATCACGGTTAGCGGCAGGACAAAAAAATTGACTCACCCAAAAAAATTTACCGTCATTCAAATACAAAGGTACTGTACAGTGTGTGGCCCAAAGTACAGAAGTTGATTTTCCCCAATTGAGACGAACGCTACGGTACTACGTTGTTGGATGAGGGTCGACGTTGAAAGGGTCGACGTTGATTGGCAGCAAAGGGTCGACGTTGATTTGGTAGCAATTGCTGCTACATCAGCAAAACGTTGCAATGTCAGGTGACGATTGTATGTGATGGGGAGTGACAGACGGGGTGGTCGTGCAGGGAGGCACCTCAACGGCAGAGTATTGCAGCGTCTGGCAAGGGAGAGTGCAGAAAGATATTACAGCGTATTCGGAAAAGGATGGCCAGCCAACTTTTTTTTTTTTTTGAGGGTCCGACCGGTAGTCACCGGGTGGTCTTTGCCCTTACATTCTTTTGTTTATTATAATACATCTAATGAATACACCAGCTCCTACTGAGCCCCTGTTACGGATCGCTTCTGCAGCGGGCTCCGGCAACAATCAACTTAACAGGGGGGCGATTTCCAGAGGGAAGAACAGCAGTTTCATTGGTAGATAACACTGCTACAAGGAGGGAGGTTCATGGTCTAAAGTCATTGCGAGCCATGGGGGTTACCCAAGACAAGGGGGTCTGCCCCAAGAACCAGACTAAATGTAAGGAAAGGAAAAGAAGAAAAAGTCCGAACCAACAACAAGGACAGTAGATATAGTGAATGGACTTGAGGGGAGGTAAATGGGAATCCAACCATGAAGCTACAACATGTCCAACTACACCATGTTTTCACCATGAGGCGGACATGAGGCATCCTCATGTTGATGTTCTCGCGATCCAACTGGAGGCCCAGGTGTCATTGAGGAATAGAGGGGGTCCAGATGACTCGGATGATTTGTCATCGGATCATGTGATGTGCAGAATTGCCTATTCGGGGTCTACACTTGCTGTAGCAGGCAAGTGCGCAGTCTGGCAAGTGCATTGCACGGTCGGGTCGAAGATGGGTATTGTCCAGTGTAGGATTGGTGATGAGAGTGTCTTGAGGTAGCGGGGACATAGCGACAAGGTCGGTATAAAGGAAAACAAAGGAATGTATGGAGGGAAAACCAACTAGGATGGTGGGATAGTCGAGGTCAGACATGTGAACAGCATAAGCTGTACTGGATGATGATGTCTGTGTCGATGACGTATCGAGGAGCAATGTCTTGTCCTGTCTGTGGAACAATGCGGTCCACCTGATGTCAGTATTCGTCCAAGAAAGGGTATTGTTATAAACGAGTGTGGGAGATATCAAGGTTATAGATGGAAAAGGTTAAATGAATGTGGGTCCAGGTTTCGAGTCATGGCATGAGTGACAAGCTGTGGGAACAAGTCGTCAGGTACTGCATTGAAGCGGTGTCGTGCGAACAATATACGATAGGGGTTGGTTCACTGTTTGGGAAGTCGTATGGTCTGTGGTCGAAGTCCAAAAGAGTATGCTCCGGCGATGGTCGGATTAGAGAGAACAGTGACATGTCTCGTGATCGGGGATTGTTCAGGGTTCGCATGCAGGTGAGGAATGTCGTTGGATTGTCAGGGAGGATAATGGTGGGTACAGGGTATGAATATGGAAACCAAATATCCGGGAATGGCAATTGTTAATTACGTGTCGATATATTGTTGAGGTGGAAGTCAGAAGTATCAATGGCGGAAGGGTTTCGGTGCCGATGCCAAAGATAGATCATAACAAGGTAGAAACCGATCAGGAAGGTGATGGCAATGCTGCCAATAACAATTACAGTAATGAGCTGTGTCAGGAGTACAGCCATTGTGATCGGTTTGTCGTGGGATAGCATAAACAAGATATCGAAGGGAAAAGACAATGTCGGTGACGTCCATCAGCAAGGAGACTATTCGGGTACAACAAGGTCACGTGGGATATGTCCATGGTCGGTCTGGATTGTTCTAGAAGAAGGGACAAAAAGAGAACAAGAATAAGAAAATACAAGGATGTCCAAATGAAGAAACAATGACATTGAAAAGAAGACAAAGGACAAAAAGAAATGAAAAAGGAAGGTGTGCAGTGCAGCATCGTCATGGTGGGTATCGGAATGGGCATTGGGGTTGGAAGCGGAGTTGGAAACGTAACAGCCCCCCCCCTCCTTATGCTTTCAATACTGTCATTCAACCTCCTCCCCAGTCTACTCAGTTAGTACCAGCCAATCCAACGGCCACACCAAGCCATCCAACTGCTTCAGCTCCAGCTACCTGTCCTCCGACACCCTTCAAGCTCCTTATCCAGGTTGCCCAGCCAGCAAAGCGAGTGCGTGGAGCCAACAAGAAGAGTAAGACAGAAAGAGGGGAGGTCATTTCAGTTGGACCCATCAATCTCACTGCCGACATTGGATGGGATCCGTTTCATTCAGCTCTAGCTACAGCTCTGCAATGTCAAGCTGAGCAACTCAATGTAGGCTTGCTCGAATGGCATTGGCTGAAACCAGCAAACAGCCCTTGGCTCCCACTCCAAACCGAGAATGGGCTCATTTCTATGCTCAACAAAGTTGTCACCTCAAAAACTCCACCCTACGTGATTGTACGCATGCAACCGCCTAAACCACTTGCCCAAGCCCAACAACTTCCATGGGTTAGTAGTTCAATTGTTGGGACTGCAGCTGATGAAGACAACTATCTCTCTGATGATGGTAGAAGGAAAAAGGTATTTTCTGTTCCAACTCAAATTATCCTATTTTACTCACCCAATCTCCTTCGCCAGCCATGTCTTGATGAAGAATTAGAGCTTTTGGCTGATAAGCTGGCCAATAAGTACCCACCAGGGTTATGTAGTCAACATCCTACCATTGCTTGCTATCACCATCAGCCCAGCAACTTACACTTTGAACTTGACTGCTCTCGACGCCTCATTTGGGCTGCAGCCATAAACAAGGGTGAAACAACAATGGAAAAGGTGCCGATCAACTCAAATTTCTTCAAAGCAGACCAGGCCATCAAAAAATGGTCACCTACTTCTACTTCGACACTTGAACCCGCCCCCGCCCCAGCTCCAGCATCGGCTCCAGCGGCTGCTTTGGCACCATCCATGACACAACCTATGCCTCCAATGATGCTCAACCCTTACATGCTCAATCATTTTATGGAGATGAACCAAATGATGCAAATGATGCCAATGACGATGCAAACGGCATCCTGGAATGGTCAGGCCCCTGAGATGAATCCTCTCACCATATCTACAAAGCAGCCATCTTCTCCCAACAAATTTGATGATCCTCCATCATCCCCAGTCTCGACTGGTTGTGATATCATGGCATGGTGTGCCAAATACAAGTTGGAACCAGACATTTTAGCTGGATTAAAGAATCTGGGTTTTAGGGTGGGTGATAATCTCGAGCAGGTGACAAAAGATGAGTACCTCGAAGCAGGAATCAAACCATTGGCATGGAAATGGGTCATAAAGGCATACCATCTGGATTGTAAGGAGTGCAAGGGACCGTGAAGTTGGTATAGATTTTGACTCCCCAATACCCCATTCTACATTGTCCATAATTTACCTAGTTCTCGTCTTGCCTAGATTTCAATCTTAGATAACATAGTTTCTCAAAAATGTGTCATCTCATCATTGTTGAACATAGAAGTACATAACATGGCCTGAAAAAAAGTAGAGAAATGCGAGATCGACTACATGTTATAACCTGAATGCATGAACCACCCCTGCGCTACATCTGCAGTCACTGAATATGCTGCTTTGAGGATCTGAACTTCAGGATTAGGTTGATGCTGGAGGTGAGGCCAGTGACGGCAGATCCATGTCTTCACTGAAGACTTTCATGAGTAAACAAGAATTAGATGAAATCGATGACATACCAAAGCTGAAGCTCTCCTCGATTGGGTTGAAGTTGGGTGAGTATGGTGAAAGAAATACCAGAAGAATGCCCTGTGCCTCAACGATCTCTCAGATAGCAGCAACATGATGAATAGAACAGTTATTGAGGACAATGATGCTTCGATCTTGAGGGTATCGATTCATTTTGGGAAGCTAAACGTGAAAGTGTAAGAAAACCCATAAAAACAGATGAAAGACATACTAGATCTTGCACAATGAAATCCAGGAATTCAGCACTATCCAGCACACCTTGCACCACCCTTACTGTCTCATAACCCTGGATGGAAAGTGCAGCCACAATGCTGTACCGTTCACCATGTACAAAGTTGGCATGGATAGTTGCCCAATGTCCAGAGGGTGCTTGGCCATAGTGATGATATATCGTCCAATCATCTTTGCTCATTTCATTGATAAAAACAAGCTGTTGGGCAACAAAATGAGTATTGATGTCCTCCATCCACACTGCTCTAGCATCCTCATCTTGCTCTGCAGCTGCTCTGCGCAACAGTTTGTAGGTGATTCCAGCATCACGAATATTTTTGAAGAGAGCCGTCTTGGATAGCTTGACATCGTGTGCAACAGCTAACCAATCCTGTATCTCATCCAAATACATCTCGGGTGCTTCTTCAGCCAGCATATACAGATTGTGGGTCATATCATTGTTGAGAATATGTGATTGGCCACACTGAAGAGGTGGGGGAGGAAGAGGGTTCCCAAAGAGCTGTTTGTTCCGTTGCCAGCAGCAGATGCTTCTCTCAGAGATCCTGAAGAATTCACATATATTGAGAGGTGCATAGCCATGGTCAATGAGCCACAGGACTTGTTCTTGAATATCCTTGCTTATTGCTTGAAAAGCCATGGTTGTTGGAGATGCTGGTGACTATAGGTCAGACCCTCAAAAAAAAAAAAAGTTGGCTTGGCCATCCTTTTCCAAATACGCTGTAACAATACAACAAATGATAATATATAGGCTGGCTGGTATTGCAAGCTTAAGACAAAGCAAGGTATGGGTGTGACATAAGAAATGGTCTTTGAGCGAGTGACAGGTGTGACATGGAGTCAACACTCTGTGTCCTGCTGTCATTGTCGTTGCGGCTCGTTTTCTTCAGTCTCTATCCACTCTAGAATATATTCTCTCGCTACTTGCCCCTCTCTCCTTCCAAAGCCACCCTTAAGCCACTCTCCTCTTCCAAGTTCCCCCCTAAGATGCCTCGGATCGAATCTGACCCTAATCTCCAGATATGCCTGGACTTTGGCTCAGATGATTTCCTTGAAATCTGTGATACCATAGCTGCAGCCATGCATATCACCCCTGAAAAAGCCACCCTCAACCTCATGGCCTCCTGGTCAGCACAGAACACCACACAAAAGGTGGCTTGGGTGGCCCAAGTTGAGGCTGACCAACTCCTTGAGGACATAGCTGCTCAGGCAGCTGCGGATGCAGAGGCAGCTGCCCAGGCCCTACAAGACAAAGAAGCTGCAGATGAGCTCAAGGAGGTAGAAAAGAAGAAACCGAAGATGCACACCTTCGACCTAACAAAGTCAATTGGCACCAATGTCTCCCAATGCCCTTCAGCCTATGCCCTTGAAAGGCTCCACAAATTTGAGTATGTTGAGCTCTGGTATTTCACTTCAGAGGGCTGCAATGATGCCACCATGACCCAATGCTCTGCCACAGACAACATGTTTGGTATCACCAAAACTGACTCCGACCTCATGGTTCTCAAACCAGTTGCCACTGTCCATGCCTCCCACAAAGCCATAAGAGATGAAGATCTCACCTGGGACCAGATGGAAATCGGCAGTACCCTCATGCTCCGCAACCAACACCAACTACACTGGCCTGAAATTGCCATGGATGCCCTCTCAATCTTCTGGTACAAGCTCTATGCCACAAACTCTGTTCCCAACTGGATGGACAATGCATCCTCCTCTTGTACCAGGCCCGGGCCCGCCAGGAATGGCATGCCGCCCTTGAGCGGAAGGATGCCAGCTTCAACATTGGCCTCATTGACGAAGATCTCCTTGCCAAGATCACTCGTGAAGCTTTATACTTGGACCACCAAGCATCCCTTCATGAGGTTAGTCTCCCTTCTTGCTGCACCTCACACCGCACTGCTTCACACCTGCACTGCACCATACTGCACCCACACTGCACCCTGCCCCTGCAGCACTTCCCTGCTTCGCACCTCGCTTCACACCTTGCTTTACACCTTGCTAACCCCCTTCCCTCCCAGATGAGATCATGGCTCTGTTCCCCACTCCCCAGAGGCAGCCGAAACAGTGCTGCCCAGGGTTGGAACCGCCCCTCTCACTCCAGGTCACCACCCAGGTTCCGCCAACAGTCCCCCCGCTTCCGGTCCCCCCTCCCAAGAAAAGCCTAGCCTCCCAGCAGGTTTTTCAAGGGGGTGCACCTGACCTGGGGCCTTTGGTCTGCACCCTCTGCCTCGGCCGCTTCCATCACGACACAGCCTGCTGCAGGGCCACTGTCCTGTGGGACCATTCCAAACCCCACTCCCACCAAAACGACCTGGGCTACCTCGTCAACCCTTCTGGCTTGGTCCTCTGTTCTGACTGGCAACTCCCCCATGGCTGCCACAGCACCTCCCACCCTGATCGCCACGAGTGCTTTAGCTGTGGCAACAAGTCTCATGGGGCCCAGAGCTGCCCTCGTGGCCAGAAAAACTAAACCAAAAACCCCATACATCGCCAGTGCTTGGCTTCACCTTCTCACATAGGCAAACCTGCTACATAGATACCCCAGCCTCCCCAGCCTCATTTGTTCCGGTTTTGATGCCTGTATCCCCCCCATCCTCAGCACCTTTGCCCCTGCAAACAGCCCCACCATTGCTCTGGACTCCACCGCGTTTGCTGCCATCATCACCAAGGAATATACCCGAGAACAACACTTTGGCCCCTTTACCCATGCTGAAGTCGAGGATCTCATTGGCCCTTTCCAGAGCTCCCCTCTCCCCCTTACCCCAAAACCTGGCAACAAAGAGTCCTTTTGGATGGTACAAAACCTCTGCTTCCCCTCAAAACCCTCCAGCAGCAGATCTTCAATCAACTCGGCAATTGACTCCAACCTATACCCATGCACCTGGGGCACCTTCTCGATGATCTGCCTCCTCATCAGCCACCTCCCTCCTGGCTCGCAGGTGGCAGTTCAGGATGTTGTGGAAGCACATTGGACCATCCCAATCTCGCCCTCCCAATGGCCTGGCCTCGTTCTCCACCTTCCTGGTCCAGACACCTTCAACATCAACACCTGCAGCTGCTTCAGTCTCTCCTCCTCCTCAGGAAACCATGGCAAACTGGGCGATGCAGGTGCTGACCTCATGTGGGCATGTGGGATCGGGCCTCTCTCAAAATGGAGTGATGATTACATATTCTTCCACATCTGCCTCAAATACATTGCCCAATACAATGCCCACCACTTGGGCTGGAATGCAGCCATCTAGTGATTGGCACGGGTAACCCGTGGGTATTCCACGGCTACCCATACCCGTACCCGTGGAAACCTGCGGGTTTACCCACGGGTCTACCCCAGAGGGCCCAACCTCCCATTACCTCGTGAACACAGCACTGATGTCAATTGACGTCGCGCTGCATCTTTGCGAGGTGACGTGGGTGGGCCTCTTCGTCTCCTCCTCGTCTCCCCCTCGTCTCCTAGGTGGTATCCTCATGGATGCAGTGCCGGTGTCGATTGGCATGGTGACGCTGGTTCGCGAGGTGGGTTGAGGGTGTGCCATTGCCAGCGTGTCTCAGGCTGGTGGCTGTTTGGCCAGCGCTGCTCTTGGCATCTGCCGTTGGCCCACTGGTTGAGGGGGGTGGGCGTGGATGTGGGGGTTGGGGAGCATCTGCGGCTGTAGTCAGTAGCGTAGCAATGTATAATTACAATAAAGGAAGACATACCTGTTGCAGCGGGTGGTGGGTGCACCACCCCCACTGCTCCTCTCTTTGCCTTCGTTGTCTGTTGCCGCCACGCTTGCCGTCATCATCGTTTGCCATCACCCTGGCTTGCCGTCGTCGTTTGCGATCATTGTGACTTGTCGTCATCGTTTGCGATCATTGTGCCTTGCCATCGTCGCGGGTGCCATCGTCGCGGGTGCCATCGTCGCGGTTGCGGTTGTGGTCCTCATCCCCTCGTCCCCGTCCTCGTAGTTGGTTCGTCGTCATGGTTGTGTGGTGTGTCTGTAGTTGTCTGGTTAGTCAGTATGATAGAACTCTATAAATAAATACTTATTGTAGCGTGGGTGCACCACTCCCCACTGCTCTTTTCGCCCCCTAATCTTGCCCTTCTTCGTTTTGTTACGTTTGGTCTTGCAGTTGCCACGTAGTCGAGGTCGAAGTCGCGTGTCACGGGATCGTGACACTACCCGTGAAAAACCCGTGGACCCGTGGCACGGGTACGGGTAAATCACGGGTCCTGATTTGGCTACCCGTACCCATACCCGTGTGGACCCGTACCCGTTACCTGTGCGGGTTTCAATACCCGTGCATATGACTACAGCCATCATGCAAAATGGGGGCTGAATACACTCTGGTGGCCATTACTGGTACCGTGGTGACACAATGCCCAATGACTCCCCCAAAGAGTTTGATGAGGATGCCTCTCTCCCCATCCAAGATCTCTCGGGTTCCTCCCCTTGTCTTGCCTCAGATGCGGCCTTCTCATATTGCTTGGCAGACATCAATGCCCTCTTGTGGGAGCTGGGCATCCCTTGGGAGACATCCAAGGATATCCCCTTCTGCTCACAGGTCCCCTTCATCGGCTTCACCTGGGACCTGGAGCTTTGGATGGTTACCATTCCTCCCAAAAAGGAGAAGTACCTGGCCACAATCGCTCAGTGGGAAATGGCACCCACCCATATTCTCAACAACGTTCAAAAGCTCTTCAGCAAGCTTCTCCATGCCAGCCTTGTCATTCCAATGGGACGTGCTTACCTCTCCAGACTGGAGGCCATGCTGGGGATCTTCCATGATAATCCTTTCAAACCACGCACCCCTCCCTGTGGCACTGCAGAAGATCTTCACTGGTGGAAACACCTCTTATCCAAACCCAATGTCTCGTGTCCAATCCCCACCCCTGTTCCTGTCATCAACACCAGCTCATTCTCTGATGCAAGCTCCGGTTTCGGCATTGCAGTCACAATTGGGCCGCTCTGGCATGCCTGGTGCCTCCTCCCAAAATGGCAGCATGACAACAGGGACATCAGATGGGCAGAAGCAGTCGGGTTTGAACTCTTGGTCCACTACACTATCGCCCACAATCCTCCAGGCTCTCACATCAAGGTCTTTGGGGACAACAATGGAGTTGTCCAGGGCTGGTGGAGAGGCCAGAGCCGCAACTCCCAGATCAACAATGTCTTCAAGAGGATCCACACCCTCACAGCCCCCTCATCCTACGTCATCCACACAAGATTCGTTCCCAGTGAACACAACCCAGCCAACAGCCCATCTAGGGGCATATACCCCCATTTCTCCCTCCCATCGAAATCCCTGTTGACCTCTCCCACTTCATCGTCAACTTCGACTCCCCCATTCCAGGATCTGAGCGCTGCTCTCCTGTCCACCCTGCTCCAGCACCGTTCAAGACAAAGCCACATCAGGATGCCACTGCCCTCCCCGACTGCTACATCCCCTTCACACTTGAACAGCAGGCGATGGACTGGAGCAACGGCGGGTAGACCAGCAAAGGCCCCGGCATGGAACTCCCCCCTGCCCTTCCAAGGTCCCCGTCCCCATGCTCCCACCCTCTATCATCAGGGCCTAGCCCCCTCTCTGTCCCACCTCCGACTCCACTGCATTGCTTGGGACTGCCTCTGGATCTGGCGCCCCCTGCAGGCTCACACCATCCTAGATGAACAAGGTGTCCCAACAAACATGTTGCCAGAGGATGTCACGTGCATCGCAGATGTACTTGAACACACCTGGGTGGAGAGCACACAAGAGACCTATGGTACCGGTGGAGAGGTCCAAAGGGACCTCTCAGGGTGCTCATGCCAGAATCGTGTGGAACAGAGTCGATGTCAAAGGATCAGACTGTCTACTACATCAGGACACCTACTGACTAAGGTCGATCATGGGAACTGGGTCACGTGACAGCCCAGGCACATCTACTACAAGTGCCCCTCCTCCTCATGGCGACACCCTCGTCGCCAACAGCTAACAAACAGAAAACAAAAACCAAACAGAACTGACCAAAACAATCTCCAAATCACAACTCCCGGTCCTACAGAATGCCCCAAGTCGCAGTCGAGGCCTTATATCGTGAAGCAGGACAATATTGTCGTCCGAAACCAATCGCGGTGCAGGGTGTGGGCTCTCATAGTCCATGAATAGGCTGGGTGGTTGGGCATAGGTAAATAGAACGGGACGATGTTGTGGGCAGTGTATAGATAGTGTACCGAAGAGATGGAGGAAAATATATACTGGGCGCTAGAGCGGGCGCCGGCGTCGAGAGACCTCTTCATGTGAGCTCTGGGAAGCGGTTGCGAGTCCGCGGGGGGCCTCGCGAAGCTGCAAGGGCCGGGGGTGTGGAATGTGGGGGCCACGAAGTAGCGGTGCGGCAAAGAGGGTGGGTGTTATGTTTCCAACTCCGCTTCCAACCCCGATGCCCATTCTGATACCCACCATGACGATTCTGCACTGCACACCTTCCTTTTTTGTTTCCTTTTACCTTTTGTCTTCTTTTGGACATCCTTGTATTTTCTTATTCTTGTTCTCTTTTTGTCCCTTCTTCTAGAACAATCCAGACCGACCATGGACATATCCCACGTGACCTTGTTGTACCCGAATAGTCTCCTTGCTGACGGACGTCACCGACATTGTCTTTTCCCTTCGATATCTTGTTTATGCTATCCCACGACAAACCGATTCACAATGGCTGTACTCCCGACACAGCTTATTACCGTAATTGTTATTGGCAGCATTGCCATCACCTTCCTGATCAGTTTCTACATTGTCATGATCTATCTTTGGCATAGACGCCCTTCCACCATTGATACATCCGACTTCCACCTTGACAATATATCGACACATAATCGACATTTGCCATTCTCGGACATTTGGTTTCCATATTCATACCCTGTGCCTACCATTATCCTCCCTGACAATCTGACGACATTCCTCACCTGCATGCGAACTCTGAACAATCCTCGATCACAGGACATTTCACTGTTCTCTCTAATCCGACCATTGCCGAAGCACATTCATGGACTTCGACCACAGACCATACGACTTCCCAAACAGTGAACCAACCCCTATCGTATATTGTTCACACGACATCGCTTTGATGCAGTACCCGACATCTTATTCCCACAGCTTGTCACTCGTGCCATGACTCGAAACCTGGACCCACGTTCATTTATCCTTTTCCATCTATGATCTTGATACCTCCAACACTCGTTTACAATGATACCCTTTCTTGGACAAATACCGACATCAGGTGGACCACGTTGTTCCACACACAGGACAAGACACCGCCCCTCGATACGTCATTGACACAGACATCGTCATCCGGTACAGCTTATGCTGTTCACATGTCTGACCTCGACTATCCCACCATCCTAGTTGGTTTTCCCTCCATACATTCCTTTGTTTTCCTTTATACTGACCTTGTCGCTATGTCCCTGCTACCTCAAGACACTCTCATCACCAATCCTACACTGGACGATACCCATCTTCAACCCGACAATGCAATGCACTTGCCAAACTGTGCACTTACCCGTTACAGCAAGTGTAGACCCCGAATTGGCAATTCTGCATGTCACATGATCCGATGACAAATCATCCGAGTCATCCGGACCTCTTCTATCCTCAATGACACCCGGGCCTCCAGTTGGATCGCAAGAACATCGACATGAGGACGCCTCATGTACGCCTCATGGTGAACACATGGTAGAGTTGGACATGTTGTGGCTTCATGGTTGTATTTCTATTTACCTCCCCTCAAGACCAGTCACTATATATACTGTTCTTGTTGTTGGTTCGGACTTTTTCTTCTTTTCCTTTCTTTACGTTTAGTCTGGTTCTTGGGGCAGACTCATCTTGTTTTGGGTAACCCCCATGGCTCGCAATGACATAGACCTTGACCCCTCCTTCTTAGCAGTGTTGTCTTAGCTGTAAGCAACAATGAAAACTGCTCTCCTCTCCTCTGGAATCCGATCCCTAGTTAAGTTGATTGTTGCCGGAGCCCGCTGCAGAAGCCATCCGTAACAGTGGGCCTGGAAAGCGGTGGCCCAGGTGAGCTGGGTGCTCCAATGCATCAGGCGCGGGTGCGGCGAGCTACACGAGCAGGTGCGTGGCCGTTTACGCTGGAAAGCGGGGCCATTTATGCTGGGAAGCGGGAGCACGTGGCAACGACGCGGTATGCAGCTGGGGAGCCTAAAAAACAGTGGCGGGGTCTCATTTGAGGTAACGAGAGGCGGTGTGGGGCTCTAGCACATGGAGCAAGGCTGCGGGGGTCCGGTGTAGCCGTACGGTACCGGGGATAACGAGAATGCGGGGTCGCAACGCGGTGACGTGGCGCAATGTGCTGGGATGTCCAAACATGGCGGGGCGGGTTCGTTTGGGGCGATGAAGCACAGCGGGGGGTTCCGGCAGGTGGAACGTGGGCACAGGGGGTTGAATGAGTGTGGGTTTGGGCTGGGGTACACGAAAAACGGGGAATCTGACAGTGGTGACGTGGCAGATCCATGGGGTAACCAAAAAGGCCGGCGGCCACTGATTTGAAGCAGTGTAGGTGAGCGCGGAGCTCTGGTATGTTGAACGGGGGTCGTGGGGTTGGATAAGCCTGCCCGGGGCTGGGAATCGTGAAATAAGACAAAAAAGAAATGAAAAACGGGGGGTCGAAGGTGATGACGTGGCAAAACGCCAGTGGGTCTTGAGACGTCAAAAAACGGGGTTGACGGCGCTCTTGAGGTGACATGGGGCACGGTGGGGCCGTACGACGTTGAATGACGGTGCGGGGAATGGTCCTGGGTCTGGGGTTGCGCAAGCGATGGGTGGTGAGGCTGAAAAGAGTCGTCTCATGAGAAAAACCAGCAAGAAAGGTAAAAGGAGGAGAAAATCCAGAAAAAGAAAGGCATCAGTGAGTCAAAGACACTCTCATCACCACGATGGAGAGGTCCCGAGGGACCTCTCAGGGTGCTCACGCCAGAATCGTGTGGAACAGAGTCAATGTCAAAGGGTCAGACTGTCTACTACATCAGGACACCTACTGACTAAGGTCGATCGTGGGAACTGGGTCACATGACAGCCCAGGCACATCTACTACACCTGTCTCCTCCTCTTTCATGTCTTCTGCGACAAAAAGAACCTTCCAGAATCCCAATGGGCCCTGGCCAGCAGTGTTGTGCTGTCCGCCTTCACTACCACCCTCACAGGCTCCTATGCCACCAAGTCCATTGGCAACTACCTTTACGGGGTCTGGGCTTGGCATATCATCCACGGCATCCCCTGGCACCCAAACAACCTCGAAACGCTGTAGATGCGGGTTCTTGGTGGCTTCGGAACTATATAAAGATAAAATAAAGATCCTAACCTGTGTGTCAGCGTAGAAGTGACTGGATAAATCAGTGTCGGGAATAGTAGTAAAAGGAAGGGAATGTTAGTAAAAGTAAAGCCGCTGCGTAAAACTGGACTAATAACGACGAATCCGGCGATGAACGGAGTGAAAATGGACAAATAACGAAGAACCCGACGATGCCAACGATGTCGGGTATGGCGGGTCGGGTCAGGTCGGGTCAGAAACAATGAACAAATATACGGGAACAGTGATAAAGACAACGAGGTGAACTATAAAAAGCTAAGGGTCCACGTGGACAAGCATTTGAAGGGATTAAAAGGATTCTGACTATGAGGGAAACAGGGACTAATGGTATCTCTTTTTGTACGGTCGTTGGGGACCGTTTTTATAGTAAAGGAGTGTGTAGCTACTTTTGGACATGTCTATTTCGGCCGATAGATACTACAAAGAAAAGATGGAATGGGGATGTGGAAAGGGGGGTTGCAAAGCGACGAGGACAGGAATATGGAGGGGAAAACGAATATCCATGAAAAAGATGGAAAATGTCCTACATATCTCCGAAAGGATGACAGGATGCATAAATATGGTAAGTCTGAAGTCGGGGATTGACTCTGATGAGATCCATCTTCTAGAATTGGAACTCCGAGGCGTTTGAGGCTGCCGGATTTGGTCCGAAAGCGGCTGTGACAAAGCGGCATGTGTCGGGTTACATCGGTCACGTCGGGTCACATCATGTCACATCACGTCGGGTTGCGTCGGGTTACGTCGGGTTCGAATGCGAGTTGAATAGAGGCATCGGGTTTGTCCGGATTCGTGATATATCGAGGATACGGACTCAGAGGGACGTCGACCCTCTACAATGCAAGGTATCCTGAAGGCCACTAATGCCCTCTGCCCTACCTCATCCAAAAGGAAACCCTGTCTCCCCTTCACCATCGACTACATCATGGCACTCTGGTTCCAGCTCAACCTATCGGCCCCCCTCGATGCTGCCATCTTCAGCTGCCTCACCACAACCTTCTACTCAACAGCCCACCTTGGTGAGTTCACGGTAAAAAACCTGAAGCTGGGGACCTTTCACAGCTCAACCCACATCACACCAGCCCACATCACCTCAGTCCGTGATCGCAACAACCTGGAAATGACCTCCTTCCACCTCTCCCGCACAAAAACCTCCTCCTCTGGGGAAGATGTCTCCTGGGCAAGACAACTCGGCAGCTCAGACCCTGAAGCAGCCTTGAATAATCACCTCCAGTTAAACCAACCCCCTGCAGATGGCCCTCTCTTTGCTTACCACCATGGCAAGGGCTTCTGAGCCCTCACCAAATCCAAAATGTTGGAGTGCCTAGCCAAGGCAGCATGCAGGTTGAATGTAGACCCTCTCCAAGGCCACGGCATCTGCATAGGCTCGACTTTGGAATACCTCCTTTGAGGCATCCCCTTTGAGGTCATGAAGGTCAAGGGGCACTGAGCCAGTGACTCATTCCTCCTACACCTAAGAAAACATGCACAGATCATGGCCCCTTACATTACAAGCCATTCCTGCCCTGCATGATAGCTTCATCTGTCTCACTATGCCTCCAGTCCGCTAAAATGTTTTGTGAGTCCCTTTTCTCAGCCATCTCCTAAAAAATGGGAACTGATGCTTGCTCGATGCATCGTCGTCCTCCTACCAAGGTACTGGGATTCGCTGCTCACATCTGTTCCTTCCCACAGACAGAACCATTCTTCTCAGGGCCGGGAAGCCCTCTTGCTTTCACCCAACCCTCTCTTCACTCACTTTTTCCTTCCCCAATTCTTACAAGTAGCTACTTTGCCTTGCACCTTCCTACCTCTCTTCTACCTTGCAATCTAAGCTTCACCATAATGGACTCTCAAAGATCGCAAGCTTAAGACAAAGCGAGGTACGAGTGTGACATAAGAAATGGTCTTTGAGTGAGTGACAGGTGTGACGTGGAGTCAACACTCTGTGTCCTGCTGTCATCGTCGTTGCGACTTGTTTCTTCATCTGCCCACCACTCCCCTTCTTGCCCTGCCTCTTCCTGCACCTCAGAGTTCCTAACTGCTGCCCAGACAAGTATGTTTCCTCCTGTGATCTGAACCCTGCAGGGTGGCCCATCCCACCCTCACTGCTGACATCGGTTCCTTCCCACAGACAGAACCATCCTTCTCGGGGCCAGGAAGCCCTCTGGCTTTCACCCAACCCTATCTTCACTCACTCTTTCCTTCCCCCAATTCTTACAAGTGGCTACTCTGCCTTGCACCTTCCTACCTCTCTTTTACCTTGCAATCTAAGCTTCACCATAATGGACTCTCAAAGAGTTTCTTCTAAGTGAAAGCGCAGGAAGGCATTGACATTATTATACATGGGATGTCAGGGAGCTTCTTGCATTCCTATGTCAGGCTGTCGGTACAATATATTACGGTGCACTGGCAAGGGGGGCTGAGCAGGCTGCAGTAGACAATCTGAGTCCATTAAAGCCATGCATACCCCTCTGTATAATACAAATCCTCAATCCCATCATTGTCTTCTCCATCCTCAGGTCCCAAGTTCATGTCCTCTGAGACTGCGCCATTGTCGCCTTCATTTCTGTTGCCTTCATTTTCGTCATCGCTGGCCTCACAGTAGCCATAGTCTTGTTCTTCTTGTTCTACATCCTCACCTTCCCTCTCCAAGGCGACATTGTATGCCTTGCCCTCTTCCTTGGGTGCAAGATTGGTAGACTCCATTAATGCTCACATGTGTTTCTTGCTCGTTGTGCCATTCAAGCGATCCAGCTCAGTCTCCAGGCCTGGGCAAACTGAGGTCATGACCGAACCACCGTACCCACAAAAACTCCATTCTCCGTGCTTCAGCCAGGGCAGTGTGCCTAATGTTGATGTGAAAAACACCAATGACACGAGCATACCAATATGGATGTGGATCAGTGTCATCCTTGTCTTCATGTGCAGGGACCATGATGTCAGGGTGTGTCTGAGGGTTGATGGAATCTTGATCACGGTGCATATCGTACGTCGTGTAGTTGATGCGTACAACTTTGTGTTGATAGATGCGATTGTTGATAAACCTCAATTTGTCACATTCAGCATCTGGGAAAATTTGCTCGTCACCATCATAGGGACAGTGTGTGATGCGTGCAAGTAGGTGGTCTTTGAGCTGTGGGATGAAGTTCTGAATGTTGTTACACGTCAACACACAATACAATAGATCCAAAGGAAACTACCTTGAGTGCCTGATCATTTTGCTTCTTGCTAAGCCATTGTGTTAGATTGTCATAGTAATGCTGAGAGTCGGAAATATGGTGGTGATCCTTAGGTGAAGTGAAAGGAAGTGGTTCATTGTCAGTAAATGCCAGTGAAACTTCAGCACAGTTCTCTGGCAATCCAGTTGCTTCAGCTGCCTTTTTAAAATCCTCTTCGTGCTGTTTGATTCCTCGCAAAAGTGCCTGTCGTCATTGGTGTCTCACAATCTGGAACTTGTAGTTGTTTTTGTTCATTAGTCCATAGAATTGCTTGACACGGCGGTGTTCCAGCTTGCCCTATGAATGGATTTGAATGTTAAACCTATTTAATATTAGAAAACTCACCACTTGAGTAGTATAATTGTTGGTTGGGCCAAATTGATGAATTGTACTGACATAATCACCAAGGGAATGGAGCTTATAGGTGGCAAGGTTGAGGTACTTCCAATGTGGACCAGCTTTGCTCTTGCCTTTTGCTTCTGACATACCTGGGCCCTTTGAAGTGCCCTTGGCCACCTCCTTGGCCACCAAAGCTGCTTTTCTTTGCCCACCTGCTTCTTCCTTTGGTAGCTCCTTTGTAACGTAGAATCTGCAAGTTGTTCTTAGAAAGCGTTGCAGTGCGGCCCCAAGTGACCTTGTTGAATTTTAAAATTGAAGAAGAGTTTTGTCAGTATGAAGACGTTGTGACAGCGAGTTCTGTTGTAGACCCGAAATGGGAATCTACGAAAAGGGTGATCAGTTAAGAAGTGATCAGAGGAGTTTAGTGTCTATGTAGTCTAGTCAATCCAACCCGAATCCAGGGTTCTGGATCAGAGGGAAAGTGAAGGGAGTGGAGTACGAAGACTAATATGGGTGATATGAATAGTGGACTAAGAAATAGAACTGAAGGGGAGTGATAACCTGTAATATTTTATATCTTGTTTGTAGTATAAATGTGCTACTTTTATACTACTGAGAGGGATCCTGTGCTGTAGTAACCATGTACTACAAGCGAAGGCTGTAACTGATGGGATAGGAGTGGAGCGGAGTATAGGAGGAATGGTGCTATGTACTAAGTAATGGGAAACGAAGATATATCATATGTAACTATATACGTAGTGATTCCGGGTCGTTAGAGACATCGCATCTTGAGTATGAACGATTCCGGAGGTGGAATCCAGAGCGGAATTGACGGAGAGAACCGGAATCGGGCAGAATTGATGATACCTGAATAGGCAATGACACGGGTACGGGTAACCCGCGCGGGTTGCGGGTACAGGTACTGCTGGGTACAGGTACGGGTTACCTTTTTGGACCCGGGCAAAACCCATACCCATGACCGCGGGTCTTGGTATACCTGCAGGTACCGGCCCAAACAGAGCCACACAGCTTCACGACAAATACCGGCGTCAACAACGAGACCCAGCAATGCATCCGCGCCCCCACAGGCTGCCCCACGCATGCACGCATCTGCGACAACACAGATGAAGCCGATAGCCACCACTTCCGTGTCAACACAACACCAACCGCCTGCCAAACGGCCCCATCCTCGCGCGAAACCGTGTCCCTACACGCCCACTGCAAGAAGCAACAGCAACTGCGTTGCACGACACCCCGTCATCAAATAGTGCCCCAACGCGAACCCCCGTGCCCAAAACCCAACGGGAGACACATCACGCGCCCGCGTCAGCCCCAAACACACCGTCCCCGCTGCAAAACGTGTCCGAACGCATCTCAAGTCCCACCCCAGCCCCAAACCCCGCACCCGTGCAAGAAAACACGTTCAAACGCGTCCCAGACTGCGGTCTCACAACACCCGACCATTTGACGCCCACACAGGCCCCAAAGCCCGTGCCCGTGCAATAGAATGTGCCCAAACATGCCCCAGACCCCGTTCCCCCCCCCAAGTACATGCCCACACGTGCCCACAATCACGATGCCGCCGTCCAGACGCCGCAACTGTGAACGCCAAGGCTAAACGGTGTCAAAACGTGAGCTGACGCGTACGCGACGACGGAGGAGGATGAGAGGGAGGGGAGAATGGGAGATGGTGTGGGGAATGAGGAGACGGATACAATGGGGGAGGGTCTCTCGCCCACGAGAACCCAACCCGTCGCATGGTTCCCAGCCCCCCCAATCCTCGCGTTTGCACAGCGCCACGTCAATTGACATGCGTGTCAGTGACGCGAGGTAGATGTGGGCTGGAACCTGCCAGGTTTCCTGTGCGGGTCAATACCCGTACCCGACCCGCCGCTACCCGCCATCTACCCGCTGAAAAAAGACCCGTGGGTAGACGGGTACGGGTTGGAGCGGGTCCGGGTACGGGTTGGCCTCGGGACACCCACGGGTATACCCGTGTCATTGCCTATACCTGAATGGGAATGGACGGGGACGAAGTGGGATATGAAGAGGATTTGGGTCCAGACGGCCCGGAGCCTCTACATCCGGTCAGGACTCAGATAGAGACCATCCCTGGTCAATCCATACGAAATAACGAAGATACCAGGGTCGTGGGAATAAATGAGCGGAGGCGATGTCGAAAACGGGCGGAAACGAGAGTACAACGTGAACGAGATCGAAGCCGGCGGGTATCAAAGCGTCGGGAAGCAGTGGTCCGGAGCTACTGAAAGAGGGTGGGGCGAAACGGCTGGATAAAGGAACAACGGTCACATGATGGGGCAACAAATACAAACAAGAAAACTTTTCAACACGACTTTCAACAATCTCGACAACAACCTCAACAAGCCCAACAAACCCAACAAGTATCAATACCAAGACCAGATGTCGATGGAATATGACAAATTCCTCAACAATCTCGATGTGGAAACGCGGCAAGACTTCGAGAGCACCGTAGCCAAGTTACTAGAAGTCAACGCGGCCAGAATCGATATTGTACGTGATGGATTCGAGAACGAAGCACGGCAATGGGTGGTGAGACGACGACAGGCCATGGTAAGAGATCCCGTTTCTGTAAACGGCATGAACTAACGATACCTGGCAGCGGAACTACAGGGGAATCTTGACAGACATCTGGGACAATGGAATCGACGTGACGGAACCAAGGGATTTCTCGATGGGTGGAGAGATGGTGGTGGAGGTCGAGGAGTGGTTGCGGAGCTGGGAAGACTACGAACGGGAACGGAAAGAGGCGAGGCGTCGGGAAGCTGTACGGTTGCAGGAGGAAAAGGAGGAGGAAGCGAGGAAACAACGGGTCGAGGAGGCAGAAAGGATCGAGCGGAAATGGGCAGAGGAATCGCGACAATACGAAGAGGAGATGAATAGGAGGGCGGAGGCGGAGAAGCGGATCGAGGAGGCGGAAAGGGCGAAGGCGGCAGAGGCAGCAAAAAGGGATAATGCAGCCACGGAAAGGGACCGGGAGGAGACCGCACAAACCAGCAATCACGGAAACGAGGACGAGGAGGGCACCTGGTCCGATCAGCAACTACGAAAGTATGAGAGGCTTCAAGCACTTAACGCGATCAAAAACAAAAAGCTCAACCGGGATAAGAGGGTCAACCAGGACGACGAGACTGTTCACAGGGACCACAACAGCGGTGACAACTTCTTGAATGCGGGCGGGAACGAGGATGCGGAACCGAAGGGAAAGATTCCGGGGGTAAGTGATATCTCGCAGACTCGTATATCCATTGTGCCTAACTAATCCATAGTATATGCAGTCGTTCTGGATCCAGCAATGCGATGCGTGCGTGACCGCCAACGCGGTTTGTCGCGGAATCGAAGGGTACGTGTGTGACCGTTGCAAAAGGCTTAAACGACGTTGCAGACTGTCGACGAAGGGACTGGCCACCGGAACTGGAAAAGCGGAAAGGAAAGGGAAGGCGAAGGCGGGTAGTCCAAAGAGAAAGGTCGTCGCGAAGAAAATACCAAAGCCCGTGAGGAAGCCTAGGTTACGGACTGGAGAGGCGTCGACAAGTAAGCGGACGTTGACCGACGTCGAACCGGATATGGAATCAGAGCGGGACAACGGGAGATGAGGAAATCCGTTCAAGCACCCGCGGATCAGAGCCGGAATCAGCGACCACGTCTGGGCAATGCGCAAGATGACGACGGAAACGCAGAGGGAGATATCGGTGATCACGGATGGCCTCTCGGAATACGTCACGGAGATCCATACGAAACTAACCCGTTGGACAAAGGAGCTAAATCGACTAAGCGCGAACCAGGCCCATATCCTTGGTCAACTCGACCTAATCGACACCAAACTCGACGAAGGGAGAAGGGAATAAAAGGGAACGGACGGAAAGGGAAAACGGAATGCGGGACAATGTACATAAAGAAAAATAGAGTACATAATAAAACTATAAACGGAAAAGAGGGAAACAGAACGATGAGATAAGATAACCGGAATCTGGGGGTCGAGGAGGAGGACCGGACCGGAATACAGCAGAAACAAAAAGGGACCGGAAAGGACGGGAAACAAAGAGAACTAGAAACAGAAATGAAAATATAAATAAATGAGAAACAGGAGTGGGAACGGAAAGCGGAATGGAAGATGAAAACACAAAAATAGGAGACGGAAACGGGTCTATATCCCCACAGGAGTTTCTGAAAGAAGGTCGAAGGCAGAATGATGAGAGGAGGCGGAGAACTTCTTGTAAATATTTGAGCGAGGAGTCAAGGGGGTGGAGGTCCAAAATGCGATGACAAAGTAGAATGAAGACGGAAACGAGGAATAAAATAAAATCGAGAACCGGAGTGCTGACACCAACACGATCCCATATAACGGGTGTAGTGTATTGCACGGGTACGGGTAAACCCGCGGGTTTTGCCGTGGGTACAGCCACAGGTGCGGGTACAGGTACAGCAATTTGTACCCGTGCGATTACCCGTACCCGCGACGGGTAACCCGTGTACCCATGACATTCAGTCACACGAATGATGTGTCGGGTTCAACCGCAACCGCAACAATCCAATGGGGCACGACAACAAGATGATAGAAGACCACAGTGACGAAGACCACGACGATGGCAATGGAGAGGATGGCCGGGAGGGTGGTTCGCCCACCTACTGGCCCAGGTACGTATTCAGATTCTACTTCCATTGACATGGACTAATTCCATACCTCGGGAACACGCCCTGACACGTCAACTGACGCGTCGTCGTCGTTCGCGATGTAACAGGCACCAAGAAGGACAACAAGGCTCAAGACTCATCCCAGGCCCCACCATACCTCGCGAACATGCCCTGACGTGTCAACTGACGCATCGACGTTGTTCACGAGGTAACAGGCACCAAGCAGGACAACGGGGCTCAAGACTTATCCCAGGCCCCTGCATACCGGTCGGCAATGGGCCAGAGTGCCCGAAGACATCCACCCCCGTTCACCTTGCGTCCATGCCAAGCGAAGAAAGACCGGGGGTGTAGTGCACCCACTCCCCGGTCGCCAGGTGAGTTTCTCACTGGCAATTCCACCAGCCCACGCGTCCACCAGCCCACGCATCCACCGGCCCAGGCGTCCACTGGCCCAGGGGTCCAACGACGCAATCACCCCGGCTTTGCGCCCACCACCCACCAACTACGCTGCACCGGGCCCGCACCCATCCCACCTCACGCTCACACAGCGTGTGTCAATTGACACATGTCCGGTGTCGCGAGGTCAAAGGGCTGCATGTCCGGTGTCGCGAGTGTGAGACCCGTGGGTTACCCGCTACGGGTATGGGTACGGGTCGGGTACGGGTAGAAAAAAAAAGACCCGGCACAAAACCCGTACCCGCGGTGATGGGTACGGGTATTCATGGGTACGGGTACGGGTATCCCCAAAAGTACATGGGGGTTACCTGTGCAATACACTAAACGGGTGTGCCACGTGACGGGTCTAAAAACGACTGGGTGCCCCAAGCGGGCGAAGACAGAACCGACAACGATACGAGAGCGGAAACGACGAGGGGAACCGGGAATGAAGGGGTCAACATAACGGAATCAGAACCGGAATCAAAATCAAATAAAAGGGGTGGAATGGAGTCCGGAATGGGAACAGGTACGGAATACTCAACCAAAGTCGATGGAATCCTGATAGACGGTGACGGAGGATAATATGGCGGCAATATCGGGGACGGAATGTCTATTTCTGGAGAATCCGAGGATAATGGGAGTGGGTCCGGTATGAGTTTGTGGACGGAAAGCGGAGGGGTCGAATCTGGAGACGACGTGGACGAAATAGGAAATGAAATGGATAAATCAGTGACCGGCATCGATAAATCGGGAGTGGGATCGGACAGGGACGACACGGGACTGGATGACAATACCTGTAAACAAATGACGGTCTCGACAGGCACCGGAATAGACGGGGACAGAATATGTGATAAAGGGGACAGAGTATACGTAGGACCGGAATGAACGTGGGCGACGGAACGAACGACGGTGGGCGGGATCGAGGACGGGATCGAGGATGGGATCTGTTCCGGAGGTGAAATGACTGCGACAGGTGCAGGTGCGGGACCAGAATCGGGACTGGAAATGGCAACAGGAGCTGCAGTGACAATGGATTCCGGAACGGAACGGTAACTGGAAAGGAGAAACAACGCGGCGTCGTGGAAAATATCAACCGGGTACGGATCGTCGTGGTAATGACTGGGAAGAAGGTAATGAAGTCGCTCTTCAACACGTTGACGAAGATCTAAGTCAAATCCGTTGGCAAAATACTCATTCCGCTGCTTGTCTGATAAACGGCCGTTGTCGTATAGTACTCCGGATATGCGTATGAAGTCCCGGAAATATTGTCCTAAGTCTGTCTTGTTCTCTATACCATAAGCCGATTGTCGTCTAACCAATTGTTCGAGATCCGCGATTGTATACCGAATACTGTCCGTGGCACCGGGATAGAAGGCGAAAACGGCACGTCGGAAAGCGATGAAGTCCTTTGCTGAAGCGGCGGGAAGGGTAGACCAAAGTTCGTAATCGTCGTTATTGAGGTACCGGAGCGTGTAGCGAATCTTCATAGCGTCCGTGAGTCCACAGTCGGAGTCGAGCATGTCAATTTCGTCAAAGAAGCGGGGAAGGTCGTGTTCGTCACCATGAAACGTCGGGGCTGAACGATCACCTCGGAGAGGCATCAATCCGTGCGTCATGTCGGGGAATTTCCAAATCGGGAAGCGGGTCGGGTTGGGGAGGTACAAGGAAGGGGTCGAAGTCATAAGCGGGGCTGAGCAATTAGAGTTGGGAACAAAGGATAAATGTCATGAAAGTCAAACCCGACGGTGGGGAGGGTATGAAAAGACAAAAGAACTAAACTCCTCGCGGTGGGCTCCAGTTGTGACGGTGAGTTCTGTTGTAGAACCAAAATGGGAATCTACGGAAAGGGTGATCAGCTAAGAAGTGATCAGAGGAGTTTAGTGTCTATGTAGTCTAGTCAATCCAACCTGAATCTGGGGTTCCGGATCAGAGGGAAAGTGAAGGGAGTGGAGTACGAAGACTAATATGGGTGATACGAATAGTGGACTAAGAAATAGAACTGAAGGGGAGTGATAACCTGTAATATTTTATATCTTGTTTGTAGTATAAATGTGCTACTTTTATACTACTGAGAGGGATCCTGTGCTGTAGTAACCATGTACTACAAGTGAAGGCTGTAACTGATGGGATAGGAGTGGAGCGGAGTATAAGAGGAATGGTGCTATGTACTAAGTAACAGGAAATGAAGATATATCATATGTAACTATATACATAGTGATTCCAGGTTGTTAGAGACATCGCATCTCGAGTATGAACAATTCCGGAGGTGGAATCCAGAGCGGAATCGATGGAGAGAACCGGAATCGGGCGGAATCGATGATACCTGAATGGGAATGGACGGGAACGAAGTTGGATATGAAGAGGATTCGGGTCCAGACGGCCCAGAGCCTCTACAACGTAGCTTTGCATATGCATGCCAAACTAAGAGTTTGAAGAGAAGGTCTGATATAATTTTGTTGTGAGCTGGTGGTAGGAGGCCCTCAATCACCAGTAGGATGCACTATACGCAATACAGCATCGGTGAACAAGCAAGGTTTAGAAGGGTACATACCTGAAGAATATCCTCAAAATCACATGCCGCTAGCTTCTTCATTGCAGATACATTTTTTCCAAACCAGCAAATTGTGTCACGGCCAAAAGTTGGAACCATTCGGAACCTTGCATCACATAAGTACTTGAATTTATTGAGAATAACCTGTATACATTTGGTTGAAAATCTGAACAACATCATTTCCAACAGCATGTAGAATGCAAAGTATATGAGTGAAGATTGCACTCCACACACCACGTTCAAATTCATGTGTCAAATCAGGAACCAACATTTGATAAACAGAGAAACCAAATTCAGACAGGCATGTTGAGAATGCACTCTGTGTCAATGTCAGGCTGTTGGTAGTAAGCAACAAAAGATGAAAGACTACCTGATTTACATGTAGGGACTGCTCATCTAACAGTCTCTCGATTTTCACACTGTTTAATCCAATTCCCTTCTCAAATATCCATGCACAGACCCTTGAGATTGTCGTCCAAAACCAGTGATCATCCTTCCGAAGATTGGAACGTCTTTGGTCATCTACAAATGTGTCTAAAGCTGGAATTTGCTCCTTTTTTATGAGACAACATGGGCATGGGCACTCAGCAAGGTATTTGATACATGCAATTAGTACCCTGTTGATGTTGAGTTAGATCTTGCCATGTTGTAAATAAAACAGCTCACTTCTCAGGATAATCTGTGGCATATGTGAAGAATTGAGGAAAAAGATGCCACAACACGCCATCACCACATAAAATGATGATGCCATGGACATAAGCATGCATGAAGTGGTCATCCAGTAAAAGTAGCCAGATTGCTTGCATAAGTTCATGTTTGCAGAATCGAAGTACATTGGCAGATGCAGGGATGTTGAATATGGACAAATAGTAATCTTGAATTGTGTCGGGGAGCTTTGGTATATAAGCGAGATAGTGGGAAGCAAAACATGTCAGTTTACCATGGAAGTACTTGGAAAGATTGCCAAAGAAGACATAGATTGGCCACAAGGAGGCAGTACCAAAGCTACCAAATGTGTCAAGTCTGACCACACCAAGATTGGCGCAACTGCGATTTCAACATTGGGGTCATCACCAGGTTCTTGTGGTTGAGTGTGAACTTTTGCATCTTCTTCAAGCATAGCATCAGAGTCATAGATTTCACTGTACATACGGATGTTGTCTCAATCTCCAGGATGGTCCAAGTCTGGTTCTGAGTCTGGTTCTAAGTCGTTTCTACAAAAAAGTTTGAAGGGTATCCAGTGGAATTTACCTGCACCTGCACCCTGATAAGCTGCCTTGATAACTTCCAGCGGGCATCAATAGTAGATCCCCTTGACCTCAAACTCGGGTGCCTCAGCTTCGGATTTCAACTTGACCTTTTCATTAGGTAACCAGATCTTGACTGAACCTGCATGCCAGCCATCTTCTGCAGAAAATGTTGCATTTGTCTTGTCGTATTTATCAAGGTGGTTGAGTTCACGTTTGGTGCTAAATCCATGGAGGTGTTCACAATCAAAATCTTCAGCCAGAAGAACATTGTTGACAAGGCGATCAACCTCTGCTACAGATTTAGTCATTGAGACCCTGTAAAACCAGTTCATAAGCCAAAAGTGAGTGACATTGAGAAAGGGCAAGAAGTAATCATCTTTGATATCTTGCATCACCCGACCAAGTCCATGTAGAATACCAGACCCATGACTGCATTCATTGCCTGGAGAAGCAACTGTGAGATTTGGAGAATTGCAAAGCATATCCAGGGTATGTTCATCTTCTGGATCCATTTTTGGCTTTGTTGTGTACTGCTGATAGACGCCAAAATGATTGGGTTCTGTCTGGAAAGTGGTTTCCAAGTCGATGACTTCAATATCAGGTGGGCCTGGGCTGGGAGATGAAATGTGGACCAGTGGCGCTAGTACAGCCTGAGGCAGCAGCACAGTAGGTTGCTTTCGAGGTCGTTGACGCTTGGTGATATATGATGGTAGACCTAATACACCCTCCGGCACAAAGTCCTTCAGAATTTGAGGTATTTTGTGTGGATGCCCAGCCCGGCTCAGGTATTTTGATTGTGGGGGTTTGACATCTTCTCATACTTGATCTAGTGGTTCATTGTCACCCTTGTGTTCCAACGTAATATCCTCAAACACAAAAAATGAAATCATATGGCTGGACAAGGGGGTAGGTTGCACTTCTCATTGGCTTGGAATTTCCACAACACTTCGCATTCCTTCTCCATATTCTGAACCTCCTCTGAGTCATGTCATTGTATTTTCATTGCCTTTGACTTCTTCACATTTTCTGTCCGCTTCTGTAATGATGCTGCTATTAGTTCTATGTTTTTCTTGCAATACCGTAGGTGTGCCTTGAGTCCTTGGGTACTTGAATAGGTCTTCCGACAGGCAATGCAGAGTACCATGATGATGAGAAGTAGCCTGAGGACTTCGATAAGGACAACCCTCATAACCTCAATGTGGCACTGGAAATTCAGGATTAGTACTAAGTCAGTCAGTGTTTTAGTGCAACTCAGACTTGGATGAAAGCCATAATTTATTGTCAGCAACACACAAAATCTATGCTCTTAAAACCATGCGTACCCTTGTATATTACAATTTCTCAATCGCTGTTGTGGGCTGTAAGACAAAGTTCTGAGTATCATCTGAGTCCAAATTGTGAAAATGATGTCAACAACATACATTACAGTCCTCCAGCAACAACTTGAACCTTCCGATTCTCAGTCTCTTCCATAATTTTGAGTCCTTTCAAAAGTGCCTAGTCTGAGTCTCTGGGCTGGGCAATCCTGTTTGTCATGCTGTAAGATTGTTTGATGTGGCAGTGTTCTAGCTCTGAATTGATCTAGTTTATGTCATTAAAAGTATAACTGTGCTGCAGCAACATTCAGGAGACTCATGAGCTGTGCCATATAGTTTTCTATCACAGTTAGACCAGTCATGGCCATTTTGGTTGTGATCGGTAGCAGTAACTTTCTGATTACCAGCTAAAATCACGTGTCAGATTATATCTTGCTTGTCACCAATGCCTGAAAATACATTTTAAATACATCTTCCAAGCCCCTGGTCTTTTGTGTCCAGGAGAGAGCACAGAATCCAGTTTGAGTTTGAGCCCAATAATCCTGGGCCAATTGTAAGTACTACCAGCCTTGCACTTCCTGCAATAATCCATGACTGATTGTTGTAGAGGCTCTGGGCCATCTGGACCCAAATCCTCTTCATATCCCACATCGTCCCCGTCCATTCCCATTCATGTATCGTCGATTCTGCCCGATTCCAGTCCTCTCCGTTGATTCCGCTCCGGATCCCCATCCAGAATCGTTCATACTCAAGATGCAATGTCTCTAATGACCCAGAATCACTACGTATATAGTTACATATGATATATCTTCGTTTCCCGTTACTTAGTACATAGCACCATTCCTCCTATTCTCCACTCCACTCCTCCCCTATCAGTTACAGCCTTCGCTTGTAGTACATAGTTACTACAGCACAGGATCACTCCCAGTAGTATAAAAGATGTACCCTTATACTACAACCATATCATATTACATCCTATCATATTAGGTTATCACTCCCCTTCAGTTCTATTTCTTAGTCCACTATTCATATCACCCATATTAGTCTTCATACTCCACTCCCTTCACTTCCCCTCTGATCTGGAACCCCAGATTCAGGTTGGATTGACTAGACTACATAGAAACACTTTACTCCTTTGATCTCTTTCTAGCAGATCACCCATTCTAGTAGATTCCTATTCCGGGTCTACAACAGAACTCGCCGTCACATCGTGGATCTAGATGATCATTATCACATTTCCACCTGTTATCGAGGACCAATACCCATTCAATGATGGACCTATGCTTACCAGTATTGATGAAAAGCCCCTTGATCTCTCACCAGCCTCAAAATACTTTGCAAAGACTGCAAAACTTGATAAAGCGCACACTAGGAGTACAACTGAACCCGAGTCAGAGATTGAGACTGAATCTGCAATTCACACCCGGGCCTATATCGGTAAATGATCTCTCAAATCTTTCAATCAATCTTAGTAACATTTGCTAGATGTATTACTGAAACTTGAACTTGCTGTGAAGAAAAGGCACCTACAGTAGATTAATTAATAGTGATGTGACATCATGGAATTGTAACTTCGTACTTATATAACTTGACTACCGTCAAGTCCCCTCTTCACTAACCCCCCATGCCATTTCACCCACTGGCACCGAACCTAAGGGCTGCTCCTAAACCAAGTACTAAGTCTAAACTGGCAGCTCACAAATCCCGGTGAACCACAGCAAAGTCTCCTAAGCCTTGTCATGTAAGTGTCGTCAACAGTGACTTGGAGTCACAAGATGGCGACTTGGAAACTTGGAATAACGACAATGAAGAATCTGAATCTGAATCGCACGATAAACGCAAACGCAAACTCACCATATTACAACTCACTGACATGCTTGCAAATGCATCTACACGAAAGCGATCTAATTAGGTCAAATTTATAGCATAGTTTCTACTAACATTGTTCTTTCTCTCAGAACCCAGTCTGATGGCCTCAACATCTTCAAGAAATCAGCAAGATTCATTCTGCATGCCATCAGTCCATTTGCCAATGTATTACAGGCAATGCAGATCGGCTTGCGACTTGACGGCAATGGCAGAGATAACATTAGTGATGATGATGATGAACTTTTTCAAGATCTGTGAGTATCGCAAGTTGATTTGGTTGATCAATACTTTCATTTTCATGGCATATAGGGACAGTGATACTATTGAAGAGGCAGGGATCATTTATTGTGCTATCCTCAACATCACTCCAGGCTTGAAGGAAGCTGTTTTGGACTTCGGTGAGCAGCAGGACGTATCTCTTTTTCATGACTTGGCCAACTTTGTGAGTGTTCACTTGCACATTCAATTTTCATTATGCTTCTGAGGGATTTTCCACAGTTTGACACAAACTCCTGTTTTGCGTGGACTGATGATATTGGCTCTTTACATTACACTCCAATGGCATATGTCCCAACCCTTGACAACAATCAGATCAGCACCACAAACCGCAACAAAGGTGATTGTGGATTTGCACACCTAGCCTCTGCCTGCCTACTCTGCCCTTGAAATATGCTTGATGACTTCAAGGTTAACCCTGAACAGTATGTTCATTTATCATGTTGAAATGCCATGACAACAGGCATCTTTTTTTTTGTAGGTTTTGCTGTGATGTTCAGGAAGGAAAGATAAGTGTAGTTGCTGATGATTGGCTGACTTTCCTTTACTGTGAAGATGGCTATGATCCGAATGCTATTGATGTGGGCCTTCTCCAGGGGCCATTTCTCCTCTCAGTACTAAGTATCTTAGCCTATTTGACTTGATCTAATGACTGTTGCTAGTGCTTCCGGCATATTTTCACTGGCCGTCGCACTGCAATGAAGATGACACCTGGAAAACCAGCAGGGAAGAAAGGAATTGCTGATTTGTATTTACAGCGTATTTCATAAAGGTAGGCCGCAACCAAAAAAAAAAAAAAGTTGACTAAGCTCGGTCACTGCCGGGTAGCGGCTGTGGCTGAGCTACAGAAACTACATTTCTTCAGTGAGAACAATGCTATCTAATCCCAATAGTAGTCCCAGCCTTAAATAAGTATATGTAGACCCTTTGAGAGTATTTCTTACAGAAAAAAATACCCATTGGCATTGTCAGGTAATTTCTTGAAGAGAAGCTTTCCATTTTAGGTAGTGTGGCTCATTGATATGTGCATTTAGATACTATCACCATCTAAAATCTTGTTGTATTTCATTTTATCTGAGTGAAAGGTTGATTTTACTACTACTGGATTTTTTAAAGAAGTTTTGGAATACTCCCTGGGTCATTGTAAATATTTTATGAAATTGGACCTTAGGTTTTCCTTTTTTGGAGTAAACTGGCATAGGTGGCTCAAACCTCACCAGAATTATACAACACAATTTTTCCTGAACAAAGTGTCCTCAGCAGGTCTACATATATTTATTTAAGGCTAGGACTACTATTGGGATTAGATAGCATTGTTCTCACTGAAGAAATGTAGTTTCTGTAGCTCAGCCACAGCCGCTACCCGGCAGTGACCGAGCTTAGTCAACTTTTTTTTTTTTTGGTTGCGGCCTACCTTTATGAAATACGCTGTAATGACTTGAGTCAGTCCTTGGAACATCGCATACGTGGCTGTCTTAGTAAGTATGGCATTGGTATTTTGAGGACTGACATCGCTCATGACACTGAAAGGCTTGTTATGTGCTCAGTAGCCAAGAAGGCTGGGGCATTGAACATGGCGAATTTAGTTCCATCGAGTTCTTCAATGTCATTGTGGACCTCTTCAACAATCCTGAATGGAGTGAATCAATGCGGGAGTGGTGGGATCAGTGCGTTTGTCCATATTGCTCCCATCCGTGCTCATTTCTATGCATGGAAAGGCAAATCTTTGACATGGCAGCAAGCCATCACAAAGGGAAAACCACCCGAACCAATGTCTTTGGTGTCTCAAAACTGGCTGCTCAACGGGCCGCTCGCAAGGCTACTCAAGATCATCTGAACTAGGTTTCAAATGGTGAGCATTGTCAGCAGCAGGTACAGTGGGCAATTGTCAGCAAATAATAATTTACAGGCCATGTGTTATTGCATGCACAAATTCTCAATGTCCCACTCGCTTTCGTGTGTCTTGGCCTGGCCCCCTGCAATATTTCTCATCACTCTTGCAATGTGTCCCTGATCTCAACACTGCTCCACATCGCTGCCATTTTCTCTTCTGTTACTAGTGTTGCTGAAGTTCAGTTCGGTCCAGTGTAGAGGGCAGGGTCCCTCTATACACAAAAACCCAATATATATGACAGAACCCGAATCCGCACAAAGACCTATAACGAACCCAATTGAAATACATACCAAAATCCACCAAACCCAGATCCGGACCCGATCCTTAACACAGTGTGACACTCAACCCGATTGTATATGTTCTCATCATGACAATCATCAACACCGGTTCACTCCTATACTACAGTTCCTATCATGTTTCATAGAGACACTGATCGGGTTGATATGTTTCAGTAGATTTGACGTTTACTGCCTCTTCTCCTAACTAGCCTGTGCAGAGCACCGCCTTGTTTAGGTACTATAAAATGTAGAGATAGTTGTACCAATAAATACAAGTTGACTCTTCACCCCAAAATGCACAGAACCCTTTCATACTAAGTCTCTCACCACTTTCCATTATCCCGTAACAAACCCGCCTTTACTATACCTAAAACCTCTCCATCAACTCCACGACCCAACCGGATCCGACACCCAAATCAATCCGGAAACCAACCCAATCAATCGGAAACCAACCCAATCAATCGGAAACCAACCCAATCAATCGGAAACCAACCCGATAGGTCCAATCCTCTCCGGTTCCCACTTACATGACCTCAGATTCTCTACTTGCCACTCCTTTGATCACTTCTACTAGCTGATCACCCTTCACAGTAGATTCCCATTCCAGGTCTACAACCCCACTCGCTGTCATACCGGTTCCGAGCCTTTTTGGCGGAACCACAAACTGAACTTCAGGTCCGGTTTGGTGCATGGCCAAACCTGGACCTGGACAGCATCGAACTGTCTCTCCGCATTCAGTCTGGGTTCAGACGTGGTCTGAACCCCAGACCGAGGTGGGCTCACCCCATGAGCTCCATTCTCCTCGTGAATGGCAGGCACGTATCAATTGATACAGTGCTACACTTCGCGAGGTCATTGGGCTGTGGGGGAGCTGTCCGGCACTGCTGCTGCTGCTGCTGCCAGCACTGCTGCTTCTGCTGTTGCCATTGCCATTGCTGCTGCCGTTGCTGTTGCTGCTGTCATGGCCGTTGCTAGCAGTGCTGCTGCTGTCGTGGCCATTGCTGCTGCTGCTGCTGCCACTGTTGCTGCTGCTGCCGGCATTGCTGCTGCTGCTGCTGGCCGTCATGGTTGTTGTTGCTGTTGTTGTTGCCGCTGCTGGTGGTGATGTTGGATGGCTTTTGCTGTTGCCACTGCCACTGCTGCTGCTGCTGCTGCTGCCATTGCTGCTGCTGATGCTGATGCTGCTGCTGCTGGCCGTTGCCAATGGTTGTTGTTGCCTGGTTGCCATTGCCATTGCCATTGCCATTGCCGCTGGTGGTGGTGGTGGTGGTGTTGCAGCTGTCCCGCGTCCGTTGGCATTGCGTTGGCATTGGCATTCATCTTGTGTCAGGTGGGTGTGGTTGCGTCGTGGTCGAGTTGCCTGTCGCAAATAATGTTAGTAAAGTTAAGAAAAATTTGAAACTTACCTTGTTGAACACAACACAATTTGTGTTGTGTTCAACCCATGTTGATGTTGCTGTGTTGCATGAAAAGTTACGGCCGGTCACATGATACCGTTTAACATGAAATAGTAAGTAAAGAAATACGAAAAACAAATGAAATAAATACCTTGAAAATATCCGCGTTCGCAGTTTGGACGTGGTTTGGAGCCGTTCAGGAAATCCAGCAGGCCTCGAAACCTGGAACTGAACCCATGGTCCGGTTCAGCACTTGGCTGAACTTAGACTGAACCTAGGGTTCAGTTCGGGGTTTGAACTGGGTTCGGCTAGGTTCAGAACCAAACTACGGCAACACCATCTGTTACCTGCTATCTGTTGCTCATCGGATGTAATTGCTGCTTTCTCAATGAACACTCTTTTGATGCCCAGTCTGAAAATTGTTGAGATTCTCACCTGGGTTGGCCTCTCCTTCACTGTGCTCATATTGCATTGCATGTACCATCTCGATGGTGATACAAGACAAGACAACACCATTCCAACAACCTCTTTGCAAGACACAACCATCTTGGCAACCTCTTCACAAGATCATACTATTCTGATAACATATTCGCAACACATCGTGATCCAGGCACCCTCTTTGCAAGACATTTGCCATTCTGACAACATCTTCACAACACATCATGATCTGGGCACCCTCTTCGCAATGCAAGACCCTTCTGTCTGCCAGGTTTAGTGTTGCCATAGTCCAGTTCAGAACTGATCCAAACCCAGTTCAAACCCCGAACCAAACCTTAAGTTCAGTCTAAGTTCAGCACTTTGGCTGAACTGAACCACAGGTCTGGTTCCGGGTTCCAGGCCCTTCCGAATTTTCTGAACGGCTTGGAACTGGGTTCAAACCATGAACTTATTCTATGTAAATACTGAAATAATTAATTTTTGTGTTAAATTTTGTGTAGGAAAACGCGGGAACATAGATCATGTGATCTTAAACATAGACGTGAAATGTCGACTCAACAACAAGAACAACAACACTCACAAGCAAAAATGGTAAGTAATCCAATAATATTTACTTTACTGACATTTTCTTACGCAGAGAAGCATGATCAGGATGGCCGGCAGCAGCGGCGGCACCATCACCCACACCCACACCTGCCCATGCCCATGCCAACACCACCAACAACATGCTCACGCCCACACCACGCCCACGATGGGAACCAGGGATGGTAGCGAGAACAGGACACAGCGGAAAGTGGTGTGCCCACCCCTGCTGCTAAGATACGTTGTTTCTTATATCTCATTTATTTATCTAACTTACCCACAGCTCCATGACGCCTATGAGCGTGGACGTGGCAGCAGCACCACAGCAGCCCCAGCAGCAGTGGCAGCAACCATGGCTGCAATGAAAATGGCAGTGGCAACAACTGCACCAGCTACGGCAGCAGCAGCAGCAGCAGCGGCAGCAGCAATGGCAGCGGTAGCAACAACGGCGCCGGCAGTGACACAGCACCAACAGCAGCAGCTGCTGCAGCTGCAGCCATGGCAGCGATATGGCAGAACGAAGGTCCCCCTGTCCTCCCCACCCATCCCAACTCCTCGCAACCCCAGGCCCACATCAATTGACATGGCACTGTGGCTTGTGAGGAAATTTGAGGGTGGAGGAGGATGGTTCATGGTCCAAACCGCATCCAGATGCAGACCGAACTGCATGGAACGGTCCCACATGGTCCTGGTTCCAGTTCAGCAGAAGGGCCGAACTGAACCGAGGGTCCGGTTTTCAGTTCAGCCAAAAAGGCCGAAAACCGGACCAAACTGGACTTCGGCAACACTAGCCAGGTTGCAAGAGGTAACATTCAGGTGGTCTTTGCAAAAAAACCTGACTATTGCCAAGAAAGGTGGAGTACTGTCAATAGAGACCAGGTGACTGAAACCGCATATAATATTGTTCACATTGTGCTGGATGTTACAAGGAAGCTAGAGAGTATCATATGATATATCCTCTTGTAATGAAAATGTGGTTTTGCTGATGTACAGCTTTGACTCCTACAAAACAATTTCGACTAGTGATGCATAGGGAAGTGCTAGGCCTGGCAAGCTGGGCCAAAGTGATCATCAGCTTGGGACAGCTGTGCGCTATCGGAGATACCAATAGTCCCATCACTGGTGTTGAACTATGCACCATGGGCAACAAGGTCGTCGACATTGAGAAAGGGAATTTTCCAGATGACTGTGAGCTAAGTCCTTTTTTTTCATATTTTCTCTCCTATCACATGAAGGCCTAATGGGAAATTACACTCTTCATAGTTCTGGCAGTACCTCTTATCATGATTCAAGTAGACGTTCTCAGCCATCAAATCTGTATGCACACACCTGGTAGGTGTGCGACAGGACCCCAGAATATCTGTACTAAGGCCAGATCATAATCCGGACAAATTTGGGCCAAAATTGGCAGAAGGCCACTTTGCATCCAGACAAAATCAGGCTTGAGGCCCCAGATGGCTAGAAAAACACCTGGACAGAATCTGCTCAACTATCTGGACAACAGAGGATAGCTAGCATAAAACAATAAAACATACCCATATATCTGGCATTTGGTAGGCGATATTGCCAATCAGGACAAAATTTGACCTCAGGCCTGTTTGGAATAGAGTTGCGGAAAGGATTAGTAATCAGTATCACGTGATCCCGAAACTCAAACACACCTGTCCGATGAATGATGCTGAAGTGCCGCAGTTATTCTACTCACCACAAGAAACTTCTAGTAGATTTAGCTAGTAGTATAAAAGCCCTCTCAGAGAGAGGTAAATACAATTCAATTCCACATAAATTACTTACCGCTCAACAACCACTGCAACTATATATTCCAATAGGTTATGAGCCCTGAACGGCTTTAACAGAAACACGATCACGAGCCTCCGAACATCACATTACCACCTCATATACTAGCCGACTATGATGGACGAAGTCACGCACACATCGGGATCATACCAGATCAAGTTATTGAAGGGAAACAATTGGATGCCATGGAAGAGATGGATGTTAGCCATGCTTTGGGATCTTGGGTTAGAGACTTACATTGATGCAGAATCAAAAGCCCCTGTCCCAGTGGATGCTTCCTGTCCAACACCAGCGGAATCCGAGGCGATGAAGAAATGGCATGACAGAGACACCAAGATGAGGAAACGGATTGAGCTTGCAATTGGCGACACAGAAATCATACATATTGTTGGAGTGCACACAGTGAGTGAGATGTGGAAGCAGCTAACCTTGGTAAAGGAATCCAAGGGAAAGCTCGGAATATTAGCAATGCAATGCATATTGTACTGCTCGATTGCTGAATAAGGATTCAACCTAATCGAGCACATATCAAAGCTCCAGAAACTGCAGGAGGAGCTCCACTTGATGGGAAGCCTCATGTCCAATGAAGATTTTGCGATGATACTTGTATCCTCCTTACCGGAAAGTTGGGACTTGTATATATCAGCATACTTAGGCTTGAAGAAGGACAGAATGTCACTGACATCACACGAACTAGTCACAATCCTATTAGAGGAACCGCAGGTGCTGTGAGTGCAGCGAAGATCCTAACAATGTCGCTATGCATGGGAGGTTCACTGGAAAGCGCAATGGAAAGGGTAACAGAAAGCAGAAGGCGGCCAATTCTGAGACAGAATGCTTCAACTGTCACAAGAAGGGACATGTGGCAAAGGACTGCTGGTATAAAGGTTGCCAAAAGGAAGGGCAAGGGTCGAAAGGGAAAGGAAAGAGCACTGGAAAGGATGGAAACCACTGGAACCAATCAAATCAAGCTGTGGACAATGTCAATAATATGTTATAGGATGTAGCTATGCAGTGAATACAGAAAACAATTCAAACTATGATTGGTTACTGGATTCCGGAACAACAGCAATTCCTGAAACGCATTCATAACATACAAAACTCTGGACAAAGCTACCATTCAAGGACTAGGAAAGGTAGCCGCTCAAGCTCTTGGTTGCAGAACTGTCATTTTACACTTCACAGTGGACAGAACACAGGGTGCATGGTAGCATACTGTATAATGCAGTATGTTGAATTTATTGGACAAGTATACTGAATATTGTTATCATATTGTTGCACACAGTATTCAAAAAGTATTCAAAATGATGATTCAATATTTTGAAACATGCATTACCAGTATTGAATGGCAATTTTACAATACTACTTCAATAATTTCAGTAAATGTCTTGTTATTCAAGCAGTATTCTAAAAGTGTCATTCAATACTAGTAATTTACTTTGTCTCAAAATATTGAATCATCATTTTGAATACTCTTTGAATACTGTGTGCAATGATATGATAACAATATTCAGTATACTTGTCCAATAAATTCAACATACTTCATTACACAGTATGCTACCATGCACCCTGTGGAAAGGATGTACAGCATCAGCTATGAGACATACTACATGTACTGGAGTCACAGAACTCGCTACTACTATCGCTGAGCCAATTTGATGAAAGCCGCGGATGGGTTAACTTCCACAATGGAATATGCAGGCTCTATACAAACTTGTCGTAACAGGCCAGAAAGATGGACGACTATACCATTTGAATGCCCGAGCACAATCCCACACGCTGGAAAAGGCAAACCTAGCCACACCGAAGAAAATGTCTTGGGATGAATGGCACCACCTATATGGACAGGCAAAGCAAGCCATCCAGCCATTTTCTAAAGAGGCCAATGGACAATTGAAAGTTGCCGGAGAGCAGACTTTGAGCAACATCTGGGGCCCAGCATGCATAGAGTCTATTGGAGGATCGAGATACTATATCTCATTCATGGATGATGTGGTACATGTTACATTTTTCAACTCCACAACTCTGATTCCAACTCCAGTACCCATCATGATGATTCTGCTTTGCCACATCTTTCTTTTTGTTCCCTTTTGCCTTTTGTCTTCTTTTAAACATCATTGTTTATTCTTGTTCTTGTTTCCTTTTTATCCTTTCTTCTAGAACAATCCAGCCTGACCATGGACACATCCCCACATGACCTTGCTGTACCCAAACAATCTCCTTGCTGATGGACATCATTGCCATTGTCTTTTCCCTCACCCTGACATATTGTTTGCTTCATCCCACAACAAACCGATACACAATGGTTGTACTCCCAACACAGCTAATTACTGTAATCATCATTGGCAGCATTGCCATCACTTTCCTTATTGGTTTTTACCTTGTTATGATCTATCTTTGGCATCGGCACCAAAACCCTTCTGCCATTGATACTTCCAACTTCCACCTCGACAATATCTCACCACATAATTGACAATTGCCATACCTGGATATTTGGTTTCCACTTTCATATTCTGTGCCTACCATTATCCTCCCTGATCATCCAACGACATTCCTCACCTGCATGCATACTCTGAACAATCCTCAATCACTAGACATTTCACTGTTCCCTCCAATCCAACCATCGCCAAAGCACATACCTTCAGACTTCAACCACAGACCATATGATTTCCCAATACAGTGAACCAACCCCTATTGTGTATTGTTCACATGTCATCACTTCAATGCAGTACCTGACAACTTGTTCCCACAGCTTGTCACCTGTTCCATGACTCAAAACCTGGACCCACATTCATTTATCCTTTTCCATCTATAACCTTGATACCTCCCCCACTCATTTACAACAATACCCTTTCTTGGAAGAATACCGACATCAGGTGGACCTCATTGTTCCACACACCTGTTCACATGTCTGACCTTGACTATTCCACTGTCCTAGTTGGTTTTCTCCTAACACATTCCTTTGTTTTCTTTCATACCAACCTTGTCACTATATCCATGCTACCTCAAGGCACTCTCTTCACCAATCCCACACTGGATGATACCCCTCTTCAACCTGACCATGCAATGCACTTGCCAGACTGCGCACCCATTACAGCAAGTTCAGACCCCGAATTGGCAATTCTACATGTCACATGATCTGATGAGAAATCATTCAAGTCATCAGGACTCTTCTATCCTCAATGACACCCAGGCCTCCAGTTGGATCACAAGAACATCAACATGAGGACGCCTCATGTGTGCCTCATGGTGAACACATGGTGTAATTGGACATGTTGTAGCTTCATGGTTGTACCCATTTACCTCCCCTCAAGACCAGTCACTATATCTACTGTTCTTGTTAGTTCAGACCTTTTCTTCTTTCTTTTCCTTACGTTTAGTCTGGTTCTTAGGGCAGACCCTCTTGTCTTGTGTAACCCTGATGGCTCACATGACTTTAGACCATGAACCCCCCCTTTATAGTAGTGTTGTCTTAGTTATAAGCAACAATGAAACTGCTGATCTCTCCTCTGGAAACCGCCTCCTAGTTAAGTTGATTGTTGCCAGAGTCTGTAACAGTACACACCATAAACACTTTATTAGAAAATGCCAGGCGACGGAATGCATCAAGGCTTAAGACACTAAGAATGTATAAGAAAAAACAAGATGAAGTAAGAAAAAATAAGTGGAAGGACCTTCTTATTTTGTCTTATTTTGTCTTACCTAAATATTATCTTATAATCAGTCTTAGTCCATCTTAATTTGTCTGAACTTGCCACTAAGACAAATTAAGAAAATAGGAAGATGAGGTAAGAACGACCTGTGTTTTACTGATGCTAAGAACAAAAACAATTTTGGTGTTCAAAGAAGCCATTGAATACTGTATTATTCTGAATTTTTGATCAATTTTTGGCATATATTTTTAGTAACATCCTCATATCCCATACTCCCTCATAACCCATAGTCTGGAGCTGTGACCGAGGGGTATGGGTTAAGAGGGCGTTGACTGTACATAAGGTTCGAACACATTTATCACCGGCAATCAAAAATACACAGCCACCACATCGTACAACAAAAAAAGAAGCCGAGCGCGCAACAAGACCTAAGGGTAGCGGGAACAAGATAACGAGACGGAGATGCATAGCAGAATTCATTCTACTAAACTTAAAGTTTGCGATATCCCATATATTCCCAACTCAAATTGCCTATAGTACCTGACCTGTAAAAATTCTGTCAATACGGTGTGCTGGATGGACAAAAGCTGCACACCGACAATTTGTAGATGATAACAATCCTTGAACTACAGTCCACATTGAACCAGCTATCGCCATTTATTTCTGAGGAGAAACAGTTAGTGAAACCGAAAAACTCTCATGTCTCTTATTCACCTCCAATAACAGAGATGTTAACATTGCATCTCATCTGTGTAGCACACATCAGGTTTCATGGCTGGGCTAAACCATGTGAATGGAGGGTTGCATACCCTCGATCCATCAGGAACACCCTCCTCGCACACGTCATATATTTGTGAAAAGGGCCCCGCCTGAAAATCACCCACATTCACGGTTGAATTTCTTCCGGTTTTGATGTATAACAGTTGCAATTGGGCCAACACAGCGGACTCTTGTTGGAATTCGACATGGGATACTTTCTATGAACCAGCCAATGTCAGCGTCTGAATGGATAAAAGAATTCATCAATCACATCAGGAATATCTGGAGCAGCAACCGTTTGGGGGGCAGCTTTGAGGGCAGCTTCTTCAGACGACATGATGGAACTTGAGAACTGGAGCAGTAGACAAGATATACGGAGAGCACTTGCGTTCGATGCATATTGACAAGTTACGGGATCCTTTATATAGCAAAGCTGGGTGCGATCGAGGCATCATAAAATGTCAAAGTCCAAAGCATGAAATCATGCAAGGTGTCGGTCCCTCCACCTGTCAAATCCAATTTGGTACCAAGGAATGTTGGAGTAAAGTCAGCGTGGCATCAAAAACCAACGAATTGAGAATAAACGTGCCAGTATCAGTACGAATCCTTTCCGGCGTATCCATCACTCCGGATGATCACCCTAAGGTGAACCAGGACCGCGTGAAATTTTAGCTCCTTGAAGAACACCAGGAAAACAGCTGGAGTAAAGTCACCGAATAAACATGCCAGTACAGAGGCGATGTACTATCCACTCCGGCGTATTCATCACTCCGGATCACCCTAAGGTGAACCCGGAACAGGGAAGAACACCAGGAAAACAGCATAGAACAAGAAACGATTATTGCTGTTTGCATATATTATAATGTTCGTGCAGCTGGGAAATTTATGGCTACTTGTTATTCTCACTCCAACATTCGTACCAAATTGAACTAGGCCACAGTGTGAGGGAGGTTAAAATAAGTTTCATCAAGACTCGGAGGAGGGCCATTCTCGTATTAATCGCATATACAGTACAAAAGACAAGGACTGACGTTGCCTTGAATGATAAGGCATCGTGAAAGAAATTCAATTTGGTACGAATGAATGGAGTAAAGTCACCGTGGCGCCATAAGCAGTGGAATCTGTTAACATTAGTACGAATCCTCTCCGGTGAATTCATCGCTCCGGCTCCCACCATAAGGTGACCCTGGACCGCGTGCAATGTTAGTTCATGTAAACCAGTGATTGGAACGCAAACAATAGGACCAAGCAGGCCATCTGCAAACTTGTTCCCAGAGAAAAGGCAGAGAAACGCACCGGGGGTTGAGGATACCAGCTGGAGGATGTGTCGGACAACGAGGGACATAAAGACACTGAGTGCCCAATATGATCAGATAGAGCACGGTCATAACTAGATTCACTCGGTGGGGCCCCATATCCAAACCGGCGATTGTTAGACTCTTTCCCGCCGAGCGCCTCAACGTCTTCGAAGAGTTGCATCTGAAAAGTTTGATTGCTGCTCAAGGTGTCAACAAGCAATGGTGTAGCCTAGTTTCCAAAATTGCCATGCTCCCAGCTAGACACAAGTTACCGGGACCGGACAAGTAAGAAAGAAAGGGGAACGCGGGGGGCACGGGGCGGGGTAGTGGTCGCTAGTGTTGGGGTCGATGACGTCCAGGTGAGCAGTGATGTCAGCACGTCGAGCGAAAGTCATCGCAGGGTTGCGAAGTTGAGAGGAGACCGGTCGGTTTCCCACTCTGAGCTACCCTCTTAGCTATATCCTTAATACTGCGGGCTTCAGTAAGACAAGGAATCAAGGTACCAAGGTACCAGTCACACGCACCTACTCCTCCATGGCCGTGGCACCATCACGTCGCAGACGAACTATTTGCATTGTTATCTTGCTTGTAAAAATATTGGAAGAAAATAATGTTATCAAAATGCTCCCCACCAGCAATTATTTATTTATTTTACAAGTAAAAATCTCCTGCAAAACATCCCTCAAATTGGCCATTGACGCCGCTACAAACCACTACAGCCACGACGGCTATTGCAGAATATGTCCTCTCGCTCTGTGATGCTGTCGATGTACACCCAAATGTCAGTCTTGGAATGGCTGTGCGAATTGGTATCCAAAGCTCCATCTTCAACATACTAGCAAGTAAAGTCATCCACAGCATTTTAACCTTTTCACCTGCCTCCGAATCTGTATCAGTGGAGTTCTTGAATGAGCTGGAAAAGGTCCATGGAATTCACCCATTAGGTAGCCTGTCAATTTGCATTACTTTTCGAACCTGTCGGACTGATTAACATTTAGTCCAGCCGGTCCTTGCGCGCCAGTTCCCGACTCCTAGTGATATATGGGCTGGACAAATTGTACAATACCTATCCAACTTGAGCACGAATCGCTGTGCTCAGGAGCTTCAAAGTGTGACCGACCTTGCCAGCGAGTATGTCGCTGTGTCTACAACCATGATTCTGACTTGTTGCTAATTGAATCAGCTCGAAATGTAGGAGGGAGGAAAACGCCACAAGTCTCTGTAAATCAAACCCCCCAATCTGCTTCGCACACATACAATTCGACAGCTGCTAGATGCTGCTAACACAAGTAGGGATCAAGCTGCATTGAAAGAACTCGTGCGTTGCTTCGCGTTCACTCAGTGTCGGTTTCTATATCTATTTGTTTTCTAGGTGTACAGGCGTGACGGTTATATTTGCCCTCTGTCCGGGTTCGATTTCAACCCAAATTCCAATCGATCGGTGAATTCACGAACTGTGCATATTCTCCCATTCTCGTTCAAAGAAAAGGTATGTAGTTCACAACTTATCTGCTTGAATGACCCTCAACTTGACTCGTTAGCATCTCACGCTTGAGACAATTGAGCGGTTTACTGGAAATACAATTAAAGCAGATGATATTGCAAATAGTATCAATTCTCCCCGTAATGCGTTCAACGTCGAATCGAATGCCCCTGAATTCTATGACAATCTCTCGTGGGGTATCGAGGCCACCCTTAATCCCGATAATACGGTAAGTGAGACTATTTTCGGTGCTCATAATTGTCTGAGTTAGCATCACACAGTACAAATATGTTTACCGAGAAATCCGACCGCGTCAACCGGCAACAAGTCGCCTCTGCGAGATCATCTTTTGCGGAGGGGAAAATAGAGACCGGATTGATCCACATTTTGCAATCTGAAATTGGCTGTCGCTCGTGCCATGCATGCTTCTGGCGCTTCTGAGATATTCGATCAGCTGTATGGTGATGAAGAGGATGACAACGAGGCGATTATGGCAGCACCTGTTTATTTGGATATACTTTTTTAGAACCTTCTAACACCCTTTGGGCTCGTTTCGAGCCTCTCCAACTTTTTTCTCTTTTTTTTTTTCAATGCTTTTATTACAAGTTGCTTGTAATACTTGAAAGATACAGCGCAATAAATAAATATTATTTACTTCGGGCGCTCATCCCGTTATCGTCTGGAGCGATGACCACCGACGCCGCTGACCATCCCTCTTTCCTCACCTATCTCGTCGCTGTCCTAGCCATCTACGAGCTGGGCCCATCCGCGGTCCCAATCCCTCGCTTCGATGGTCCCTCCGATGCTCAAACTGAAACAGTACAGCGTTCTCTGGCAGCAATGGCTCGTCGCATGTACACCGCCGAAGACACCCTTGCGTCCATCTGGCATACAAATGGCCCCGACACAAAGAAGAGACGCAGCGTAAGCGATATTTCCGCTTCATTCTGTGGCCCACGTCCGGACATTACACCCATTGCCGTACCCACCGGACCCCTCGCAACTGCAGCATTCGAGAGTGGAATGAGCGCTGTTGAGGAGCTTAGATTACTCAAGGCTCAAGTTCAGGACGTTGCTCGCGTTTGCAATGCCGTCGCCCGGGGTGATCTCTCCCAAAAGATCACCGTACCCGTACAAGGTGTTGTCATGGTCCAACTCAAGGATGTCATCAACACAATGGTTCGTTGCCACCCTTTAATTAAATATAACTCGCTTTCTTACATCCTGTGCTTAGGTTGACAAACTCGGCCAATTTGCCAAGGAGGTCACTCGTGTCAGTCAGGAGGTTGGAACAGAGGGGTAAGTCACATATCTAATAAACCATCTCATCTCACAGTTGCCAGAAAACTTGGCGGTCAAGCTCTCGTTCTCGATGTCGAAGGCACCTGGCGCGAACTCACAGGCGTCGTCAACAAGCTCGCTGCCAATCTCACAAACCAAGTTCGCAGCATCGCCAAGGTCACAAAGGCCGTCGCCCTTGGCGATCTGTCCAAACAGATCGAGGTTGATGCTCGAGGTGAAATCCTGGACCTGAAGAACACCGTAAACGGCATGGTCGTCCGCCTTCGCGCCCTCGCAGCCGAGGTCACTCGGGTCACCCTTGAGGTGGGTAGCCAGGGAAAACTCGGCGGGCAGGCTCACGTCCCCGACGTGGAGGGTGTGTGGTTCGAACTCGTTAGGAATGTACGCCCCTGCCACCGCCATTCTCTTCGTCCACAATTTCATCCCACTACAGGTCAACCGGATGTGCTCAAGCTTGACAGATCAAGTCCGTTCGATCGCCAAGGTCACGACTGCAGTCGCCAAGGGCGACTTGACCCAGAAGATCGAGATCCAGGTCGAGGGCGAGATGTCGACCCTCAAGGGTACAGTTAACTCCATGGTGGACCAGTTGAGCGCTTTCGCGTCTGAAGTAACCCGTGTCGCGCTCGAGGTGGGCACGCAGGGGATCCTCGGGGGACAAGCGCGCGTGGAGGGTGTGCAGGGAACGTGGGCGGACCTGACGCGCAACGTGAACGTACGTGTGCGCCCTATCTTTAGGTTGTTGACACTGACAGGCACGCAACAGAAAATGGCGAGTAATTTGACCGACCAGGTACGTTCGATCTCGGAGGTGACGAAGGCGGTGGCGCTGGGCGACCTCGGGAAGCTTGTGAACGTGGACGTGCAGGGCGAGATGCTCGACCTGAAGATGACCGTGAACTCAATGGTTGCGCAGCTGTCCACTCTCGCGAATGAAGTGACTCGTGTATCGCTCGAGGTCGGTACAGAGGGGATACTTGGTGGGCAGGCATTTGTGCCGGACGTGCAAGGGATGTGGAAGGTCCGTTTCACCCTCTCAGTCGGTGGTGCTGGTATAGTGACGTGTGGCGTTGGCAGGTGCTCACTGACAATGTGAACTTGATGGCTATGAACCTCACGAACCAGGTGCGCTCGATCGCGGAGGTGACCAAGGCGGTCGCCGGCGGGGACCTAAAGAAGAAGATCGAGGTAGATGTGCGTGGGGAAATATTAGAGCTCAAGGAGACCGTGAATGGCATGACGGAGAGTTTGAGCGTATTTGCGGATGAGGTCACTAGGGTCGCGAGAGAGGTTGGAACGGAGGGGCGGCTGGGGGGACAGGCTCGGGTAACGAATGTTGGCGGAACATGGAAGGTGAGTAGGATGTTGGTATCGAGGCGTGAAAGGTGGTGCTGATGCTTTGGGTAGGATTTGACGGATAACGTTAATGTCATGGCTAACAATGTGAGCAGTTTTCTATTTCCTCGTCTTACTTCCTGATTGTGAGTTGTTGCAGCTGACCCTGCAAGTACGGACGATTGCCGTTGCAACCGTGTGTTTAAATTTTTTGGATGCATACTGAATATTTACCTGTGTGTGAGCGTCGTAGACTGCTGTTGCTCGCGGAGACCTTACACAGAAGATCACGGGTGTGTCAGTGTCAGGAGAGATGCTTAACCTGGTGAACACCATCAACGACATGATTGACCAACTGGCCATCTTTGCTGCGGAGGTGAAGAAGGTGGCTCGGGAGGTCGGAACAGAGGGCAAGCTGGGTGTACAGGCAGAGGTGGGGAACGTGCAGGGTATCTGGCAAGAGATCACGTAGGGCCCTTCTACACCCATTCCAACATTGCTGATCCATCTTCAACCCGCCTCACAGACTGTCCGTGAACACGATGGCAGGCAACCTGACGACTCAAGTCCGTGGGTTCGCGCAGATCTCGGCAGCTGCCATGGACGGCGACTTCACGCGGTTCATCACCGTGGAAGCGAGTGGGGAGATGGACTCATTAAAAACACAGATCAATCAGATGGTGTTCAATCTGCGAGACAGCATTCAGAAGAACACGGCTGCGCGGGAGGCCGCAGAGTTGGCAAATAGGAGTAAGAGCGAGTTTTTGGCGAATATGTCCCATGAGATTAGGTGTGTCAGTGGTTCCGTTCAATGGTGGTAGTGGTGGTGGGTGTACATGTACTGACAGTCGTTTCTACCTGTCATTAGGACACCCATGAACGGGATCATCGGCATGACAGAATTAACACTTGACAGCGATTTGAACAGATCGCAGCGGGAGAGCCTGCTATTAGTGCACAGTCTTGCGCGGTCGCTATTGTTAATCATTGACGACATTCTCGACATATCGAAGAGTATGTTTCTGAATCTTTTGTCGTTGTGTTTCGCCTGAAACACCTGCCCCACTCTACAGTCGAGGCAGGCCGCATGACAATGGAAGCTGTCTCGTATTCTTTGCGGCAGACCGTCTTTGGTATACTCAAGACGCTTGTTGTCCGCGCGTCGCAGAACAACTTGGATCTTACGTACGATGTCGAGGCCAACATCCCAGATCAGCTGATCGGGGACTCCCTCCGCCTGCGACAGGTAATTACAAACCTGGTCGGGAATGCGATCAAGTTCACGCCGTCCAAGATCACACGCAAGGGCCACGTCGCTCTAAGCACGCGCCTACTTGCGCTCGACGACCAGAATGTTACGATTGAGTTCTGTGTCACAGACACGGGGATCGGGATTGCGAAGGACAAGCTAAATTTGATTTTTGATACTTTCTGTCAAGCGGATGGTTCTACAACCAGGGTGAGCACACCGGGCGTTTAGAAGCTTTTTGTCCTGTTGAGCCATTGACACGCATGGTGCAGGAGTATGGAGGTACGGGCTTGGGCCTGTCGATCTCAAAGCGACTTGTGTCCCTGATGCAGGGGAACATGTGGGTGGAAAGCGAGGTGGCCAAAGGTAGCAAGTTCTTCTTCACGATCACCTCACAGATAAGCCAGACCTTGATGGAGACGACGTTGACAAAGATGTCACCTTTCAAGCAGCGCACGATATTATTCGTGGACACGCTCCGGGATTCGACGGGTGTGCTTAACCGGATCCGAGAGCTCCAATTGCGACCATTTGTGGCACGTGTGGTTAGCGAGGTGGCGGATAAGGAGCGGTGTCCGCATATCGACACGATCGTAGTAGATTCGCTGAGTGTGGTATGTGTTGGACATGTTGTTTCACTTGGATCAGTTTTTTTGATTGTGATTGGCAGACCGAGTCTATACGGGAGTATGAGCATTTGCGGTACATCCCGATCGTTCTTCTCGCACCTTCAATGCCACGCTTGAATCGTAAGCCCTCATTATCTGTTTTGCATTCTAAGTGACACATTGGCTGGTTTCCAGTCAAATGGTGTTTAGACAACAGCATCAGCGCACAAGTAACAACACCCGTGACCGCGCAAGATCTGTCCTCCGCACTCATTTCCGCTCTAGAGTCCAACACTGTTAGCCCCGTCTCTGCTCCGAACGACGTCGTGTTTGACATCCTTCTCGCCGAGGACAATCTCGTAAACCAGAAACTAGCAGTCAAGATTCTAGAGAAGTACGGCCATACGGTAGAGATTGCGGACAATGGGAGCTTGGCGCTGGATGCGTTCAAAGTCCGGGTGTTGCAGAATCGGCCGTTTGATATCATTTTGGTATGTGATTTTCTCCTATGTTGTCTTTTTTTTTTTTGGATATTGAACGAAACTGTGTGTAGATGGATGTATCGATGCCGTTTATGGGCGGGATGGAAGCCACGGAGCTGATTCGGGCGTGGGAGATGCAGACTGGATTGACTCGAACACCGATCATTGCGCTCACAGCACATGCCAGTGCGTATCGTTATGGTCACACCAATCATTCTGTACTGATTTATTCCAGTGATTGGTGATCGGGAAAGGTGTCTACAAGCAGGAATGGTGAGTATCTTGAACATATCGTCTTGGTATTCCTGACGAATATTTCGTGGAAATAGGATGACCACATTACGAGTGCGTCTGCCGTTTGAGATGGATCAAAACTGAACTAATATTTTCCTTTGCGTTTGTACAGAGCCTCTGCGGCGTGGGGACCTTCTGAATGCCATCAACAAACTGGCGGGTGAGAGGACAGCAAAGCAGAAACACCTAACCGCGCGCCGCGCTGCTGCGAGAGCTGCTATGTCTTGACACTCCTCAAGTCCATGCTAGAGATCAATTATACCCCGGATCCCTACCGACATTTTTGTCATTGACAGGCTCCTTATGCTGTTCAAGTAATGTAACGGAGATTTTTTGATGTTAAACATTTAAACGGTAGTGTTCCCCATGCTTTTTTCGTGCTCTTGTATCATTTACCACCTACATATGTATACGAGACCGTGCCAACCACAATGTAACCACTGATCTCACGAATAATGAATAATCCAACATTGTATTGTATATCGAGTTTAGCCACGGGAAATTTGAAATGACTCAGACTGAAGTCCCTATAATTGGCAGTTGCGCTGTGCTCCTGACATCCATTGAAACACTATAAAATGGCGCCAAGGACAAGGAGTGCGACCAAGAAGCCGTCAGAGGTGGACGTTGATATAATCTGCATCTCGGATTCTGGGCCAGAAGATAGTCCAGCGACAGTCGCTGTCCCTGCGTCGAAGCGCCGAAGGATTCAGACGAGTCGTGGTGCGTACAGTTCCACCTTCTACCCCATTTTCCGGGCCACTGGCACTGGCAAAGCGTTCCATACACATTATACCTACTCTCACTGGAGGATCCTCTGTCATACTTATTGAATGTTATCCATTGTTTCCAAGGCAACCTTACGCAGCCCGCCATAAGTGGCAGCACGGGCAAGAGTGATATGGAGATGGATTTGAGTTCTGATCATCGTCCTGAGCCCAATAATTTCGCGAGTGGTTCAAGCTCAAGTTCATCCAAAGCTCAAGACCGCATAAAGACGAATTCCACCGTTCATCAGAAAGGTCGCAAGAGGTTCTCAGCTGACTTTGCAGGAATGAAAGAAGAGAGCAAAAGTGGGTTTCGAGTCGACGGACTGGTCATCCGAGGTAAGTGGGTCTTTGACTCTGATGTTCAGCCCGCTCATCATGGGGTTTGCTTATTTTGCTGCGTTGTAGATTTCCGAGCTGGAGATGACGAAGGTTCTATGGTGTTCAGCATCTTGGCTGAAGACCGGCAGCACATTGCGTCCGTCAATCTCCTCGTTTCAGGTGAGTGACCATTTCCTCCCTTCATATAAACCCTTCTGACAATGAACGCCAGACACGTCTGAATACCCGGACCATCACGCCTACTTCTCATTTTCACCTGATCCCGATTTACCTCCCAATATTCTGGAAGCTGTTGAGAATGTATCTTCCGGTCGATCACGACCCATTAAAGAAGCTATCGGGCTGCTGTTATCAGGCGTTAGTAGAGCAGTGGAAACGAGCGGCCAAGCTGTTCAGGAGTCTCAAGAATTAGACGAGGACGAGGACGAGGACTACGATATATATGACGATGACGACAACGAGTTTGGTGGGACAGCATTTCCGGGATACGCGGCTAAGCAAGTCTGTCGGCTAAAACGGTACCCATCTCATTTCTATCAAACCCCTTTTGTGACCTCGCTGATAACAATATTACACAGTGATTTTATTGAAACGGTTGCTGCAGGATACCGCCCCGGTCATGTCGGGTTTGGTACAGATGACTTCGCAATATCTGTTTCTCTTCCAATCATTACCCTTGCGTCATTCATCCCGCCTCGTGCCCTGATGGCATGGGATCGCCGACTCCTCTCGTGCACCCAATATCTTACACTCCTCATTTCTGGCCTCCGTGGTACGTACCCACCTATTCAAGCTGACGGATCCAGCTCGCCGGAAGCTACACGGCGTGGCGTGGCGTTGCAGTTCAAGGTCGGGCTGACGCAGCGGTATAAGCCGGGAAAGCACGAAGCTGCAGAGGCCGGCCGGACCTTTGGCATGATCATTCCAGACGCCGAGGATGAGTGGCAGGAAGCTGAAGCTAGGAGTGCGAAGCTGGCGTCTATGTCAGATGAGGCGGAGGAGCAACCGGATGTTATCGAGGACGAGGATGACACGGGACGCTTTGATAGGTTTAGTTTGAGCAGCTCGCTGGAGTCGTTGCTTGACCAAGCGTTCTTGCGGGTCGTACAGCTGAGGCGGAAATTTGGACTTGGTTGGGCTGGGGCAGAAATGCTGTTGGCGGAGGTGGAAATGTCACAAAGGCTCCCGGAAGATATTCTGGCCAGTAAGAACTGGGTATGCATTGCATGTGTTGACTTCGTCGAGTGCTGACGTTTTGGCAGGAGTTCATTCAAGCAGACAAGGCAGAGTTGAAGTTTGCTAGGAATTACAATCTTCCCATCGACCCCCTTGTTGAGAATACTAACGATATTAATCTCCCTTTAACCGCATTTTGTTACCTTTTGCGTCGGTTGACCGTAAGTCCTTTCCACACTACAAACAATGATCATGCATGTATAACTCTACCATATTTTTTAGTTATGCAATCGCTACTGCCTCGTGTGTCACAATCCCATCAACAAAGATTTTGAAGCTCTCAAACCATACGTCTGCGACTCGAAACTATGTGCATATCAATACTATTCCCTCAACCGTGGCCCATCGCTAGAGGTGGGCTGTTTTACGTCACGTTGCGTAATATTTAATATCGCTACTTGTAGTATGAAATCATTCATAACTCGGCCACGGTGGATCTGCTTGTGTCCATCACCTACTCCGCCGCTGCTGAACACGCCTTGGACGAGCCTCTGCCCATCGGGATGGGTCTCCGCGTATGCGTCCCTGACCCCAAAGCTGAGCCTGTGAATGCATATGGCATGTCTCCCGTGGCTGCGGAAGGTACCAAGGAGCTGCAACCTGGCCCAGATGGCCTGTGTGATTTCGATGATATGAATATCAGGCAGGTGGGTACTAATGTCGACACTTCGGACATTGCTGACTCTTCGCTTAGATGAGGGCTGCAATTACGAGCCTTATAGACTCGCTGCCATCGGTGAGTTCATGTCCCAGCTTTGTGGAATCGTAATGGTGTGGTGGTTTTTACCACCTCGTATAGATAGACGACATGAAACGGCATCTAGAAAGGAAAGTTAAAGCAGGGAAGTCAAAGCCAAAGCTGAAAGACATGGATTCAACAATTCTGCCTGCTGCCTGGTCCATTCTTCGCTGGTTTGTATGCTATCCATATCTTGCAACTAGTCTCATGGGGTGGACTTTCAAGGTGTGTAGCTTCGTGTACGGCGCATCTAGAAGAAATCAGCAGAGAAGAACGTGTTCGAAATATCGGTGGATATCTTGGTCTACTCCTCGCACTGTTCAATACAGTTACTAAGCTTTTCGGACAGATTCTGCTTGGAAACAGTTCCGCTTCAGCGTTGGCGCTCCTGATGCAGAAGCCAAGTTCAAAAACGCTATCAAGGTTGCCCAGGACAGCGATAATAATGCAAAGAAGTATCCTTCGTTATATGTAGGTGTCACCCGATGAAGCTCACGGCATACTGATTCGATTTGCTTTTCTGCGCATTTTAGGCTTTCCATGGGTCTGCGCTGAAGAATTGGCACTCGGCAAGTCCTTTGGGCCTGTAATGCGATTGGATGTCCGTGTTTCTCATCCCCCCATCGTTAGATTATTCGGCATGGTCTGTGGTTCAAAACTGTTGTCAACGGAAGAGCCTATGGGAATGGTTCGTGTGTCTTCTGGTACTTTTTGAAATGTACGACTGAGCGCTCACAAAGGAGTTTACCTCGCGAAGGATGGGGCGATTTCTATGGGCGGTTATGCAGGTGCTGGCAGTACAGTATGGCGGAACAGCAAAATTATTCCGACCAATTGCGTTGCCCTTGCGGAAATAGTGAACCTGCCGAAACAGTTTGTCAGCCACAATCCGTACTTTGTCGTCAAAGACACGCATTGGATCATGTGGTGAGTTTTTCATTCGTTTTAATGTTGTCGCGCTCATTGGTTGGGGGACTATACTCAGCCGGTATCTGCTAGTGAAAGGGACGGAAACGAACGAAGAGGTGGTAACGGACAACAAGAAGAAGAAGGCCTCGCAGATTCCCCTCGTGAACCTCGACCCAGCCCATCCAATAACATTATCGGGCAGACAAAACAACCGTATCGAGATCCCCCAGCCGTCGTACCAACTAGAGACATTGCTCGCTGCTCGCCAGTCGGAACATTTCGAGGAGGACCCCGACGACGAGGATATCGCTATTTTTGAGGCCAACGAGTCTCCTTACCAATCGCAAACACAACACAAGGAAGTCAAGATTGACAACCGTGAGGGGCCGAAGACGCTTCCACAGAGAGCGAACAGTGACTGGAAGCACGACCCGAAGTGGGTTAACGACAGCATTGAGCACCTGATGCCGCCACCGTTAGAATCGACGCCGTCTGCCACGATGGCGGTACAGAGAGAGCTGAGAGCGATGCTGAAGGAACAGGAGGCGGCGAAAAGTCTGACGGAGTTGGGATGGTATATGCCTCCGGAGTTGATTGGCGACAATCTGTTCCAATGGATTGTAGAGTTGCATTCATTCGATAATGAATTGCCGATTGCAAAAGACATGAAGTCCAAGTACGTGTTGAATGTCTGTATGGTTCAGCGTCTGATTATGCTGAGCATGGCTGATTGTTGAAGACGTGTCAATTCTATCATTTTCGAAATACGATTTCCGGCTTCTTTCCCCCTCGCGCCACCATTCTTCAGGATCATCACTCCTCGGTTTTTGCCATTTATTCAGGGAGGAGGAGGCCATGTCACAGGAGGTCTTTCGATGTCATTGTTAGTCGAGATATACGTTGCTCATTTTGATAACCATAGGAGGATCGATATGCATGGATTTATTGACTTCTGATGGTGAGCAAGAAGCGTCATAAGTGCTATGAGACCGATTAACGCCACTGTTTAGGGTGGCTGCCCAGTTATAGGTGCGGGCCAGGATCGCGACGAAGACAATCATTTATCTTTGATTTTGATAGCATATCAGCAATTCTACTGCAGATTAAATTGGCGATTTCCAACTTGGACCCTAGGCCTGCGAGATTTGCGGGGAATTGGGGAACGTGAGTTATCTGGGATCACACGCGATTCCGTGTACGCTGATGACCGTCTAGACCATACAATGTGCACGAAGCCTTGGAGGGATACAAGAGGGCCGCCGCTGCCCATGGGTGGAAGGTGGTAGCCTATCAGCTTGTCCAGTCAGGTGCACGTTGCTGATAAACCCTGCAGATACCGCAAGGAACTGACAAGCTTGTGGGATAGAAGCATTGGTAGAAGCGGTATTGGTTATATACGGGCACACGAAATAAGCACATGTAAAGACTTGATCTAACTTGAACGTATGAATTTGGTCGCGAAGGGCAAACGTGGCTTTCAAATTCCGCCCCTTCTCGTCGCCAGTCGCCGGTCACCGTTGTCAACCAACTCTGCCTGCGCCTGTGAAACCCAAGGCGGCTTTTTTATTTCTTTTTTTTATTTCTTTTTTCGTCGCCGTCCGTTCCTTAGTCCTCCCGCAAGTCACTGCGGATACGCTCTTTTTCTCGTCAGTCTCAGGCATAGACATTCATGACCAACGGGTTCGCCCACGTTCGTGTTGGCCATGCTGGTTTTCACCACCAGCATCCCAAGCGTTCGCCAGCTGCCAGTAAGTCTTCAGTTCTCCTATGGATTGTAGCAGGGAAAGAATCATACCGGTATAGGTTGCAACACTGGCGGTTTCTACCAACATCCTACCAATGGCGTGACCGTCGACTGCTCCCATCCTTTGAACATTGTCTGGGATAAAACCTGCTTGAACTCCTCTGCCATTGACATATATCTGTACGCCCCAGGCACGAATAAATCCCGCCTCCATATGTGGCAGACCGTCGACAATTCCAAGGGCAGCTACAACGCTACCATTGATCCAAAGTGGTGGAACTCCACCGCATCCATAACTCTCCAGTTGTCCATCGTCGCTTCAGGTTCCCCTCCTTTCCTTAGCCCCTTCCCCGCGGGCCCCGTCTTCACCGCTACAAACACTGCGCCCGCATCTGGAAAACCCCCTTCCAGTGCCGCCTCTGACTCCGGTGTCACACAGGTGAACAACATGGGTGCCCTTCAGAAATCTCTCGCACCTGGCCGCGCCGCTGCCGCGGTCATCATACCCCTCCTCATCATCGCTGCCCTTATCACATTGTACATCAGGCATATCCGTGCCAAGGGCAAAGAACAGCGCAAGCGATTCAGTCAGGCAATTGACAAGCGCATGTCTACCATCTCCACAGATTGGAAATCCATGTCTGGAGCGGGCGCCAATGCGGCAGTCCGCAACAGTATCGCCGTTTCCGGTCATCGGTCATCTTTCTCCTTTGGTGCCATCCGACCCTCTAGTACCTTCGCTGCCGATGGCGGTAATGCTGGTGTTGGCGCGCGGGGTTTATACTCGCACGAGAATGGCCATATTAATTCGCTTGCTCCGGTGATGAGCCAACTGCGTACGGGTGTGCGCACTACGCCATATGGCGAGCGTGTATCCCGGGTTTCGTTTGCTAATGACCCCCGCCCATCTACGGAATCTCGCCGCACCGTTACCAGCCGAGCTTTCCACAACGCATACACTCCCCCCATCCCTGCTTCCCGACGTCAGAATTCCGATGATGATTCTCAGACGGGCACATTGTCGCCCACCCAGACCCAAGGCCCTCTCACGCTCACGCCTGAAGACATTCGGGCCCGCATTGCTGGCCAGAAACATGACGAAAACTCGAGTATGGACGAAGTCATGCCAGCCCTTAGCAGTCCGTTTTTCCTTTCCATATTTTTCATCCCGATTTGGTGAACTTATATAACATATTTGCAGTGATGCGCACCGGTGGCGAGGGCTCCTCCAGTGCCGAGGACAATGATTATCTCCTCCCCTCTTCTCCCCCCCAGCGATCTGTCCTCCCGCAACCGCCCACGCCCGTTCACGCCAGGTCGCCCGTTGGCATGATGCCCATGCAGCCGATGCCTGCAAACGTCATGTCGCCTGACGAAATGCTTCGCGCGTACGCTGAACGTCGACCTACAACGGGCGCAAGTGCCGTGTCCTACCCTGCGCCGGTTGTGAACTACAACGGGAACGGCATGCGTACACTGTACTCGCCTACTACCACTACCACGACTTCGGTGCCGGTGATCCAGGCTGGGGCTACGCTTGGACAAGACATTGGCAGCGGCCAACGGTATCGGGCAAGTCATGCTGGCTCCGTTGGCAGCCGGTATAGTGATTCGGAAGGATACGATGCTTACGTTGGCACCGCCGCGTAAGAGCTGAAATAGCGTGCTCTCGAGCCTCTCCGTGATTTCGGAAGGGCTCAAAGGACAAAAATTTTACGTCCAAGCTCGTTGTGACAAGTGCGGATACTCGACTCTTATTTTATTGAGACTATCTATTCTCCCCTTCTCATTTTCTTGGTTTTCGTCTCCCCCACCTCCCCCCCTTTCTTCCTGCCTCTTGTGTTGGTGTACGTTACCGTCCTTTTACCCGACAGTGGTGTCGAACTTTTATTTTATTTTGATACTGGCCTGACACTTCCATACCATACCCTACCCCTGTACTCCGTTTTGACTGTTCCCTCCGAACCGAGTCCAGGCCTGGAGCTCTATACTCGTGCTCAGCACTCATGATTTTTGATCCTTCTGACTGGCGTACATTCTGCTGTGATGTGTTCGGCCAGCGAATCATAGATATACCTCCTTCAATGAACTTTGCTACTATTAATAATTTGCGCCGTGCGAACAACATACATGCAAATTATTTTTGTAGAATCTGAACTCCGACAAGTTCAAGTTACTACCAGGATGGACTTGAATGCTCTCTTGAAGGAATGGAACCCCGTGGTCTTGTGTGAGTGGTCCAGGCTTGTTTTCTCTTTCAGAGACTTTTTTTTTTCACCCAAGGACTCTCAGTGAATCGACAGCCCTGGCTATCAACGCTTCTCCTGGTGCTTGGGTTCCTGAGCATAGCGCGTTTCACGGTCAAGGCGCTCTCTGTCTTCGTTCAGACCTTTATAGTTTCGGGAAGAAGCGTATGCACCCCCCCCCACCCCCCTTTTTTTTCGCAGTGTTGTTTGTCATCTTGATCGAGCGTTCTGAGTAGTAGTCTGTTTATTTTAGCTGAAGGAATTTGGTGCTGGGAACGGGTCTTGGGCAGGTACGTGTGTTCGCTCCGCCTGCCAACTTTTGTGGAGGACCGTGAAGTAATATTAATGTGTTTTGATTTTGATTTTTGATTTTTGATTTTTTTCAAAGTTGTCACCGGTGCTTCGGACGGTATCGGACGCGAGTTTGCGATTCAGTTGGCCAAGGCTGGATTTAACATTATCCTCGTTGCGCGAAACCGTGAAAAACTTGCTGCTACAGCGGCCCAAATCGGCAAGCAATCGAAACTTGTTACTCTAGGAATATTTTCACCCCTGGTTGACAAATTTTCTTTTTTCTGTTACTCAAACAGACGAACAATGCAAATCTAGCGTGTCCACCAAAATTTACCTCGTCGACTTTTTGGAAGATGATCCAGAGGTGTATAAAGATTTCGCTGCAATGTGTGCAGGTTTAGATATTGGTGTTCTAGGTAAGACGGCTTTTAAATTCTTTTTTGTTTTGATGGAACACATTTGAGACGTCGGATATGGGGGGGGTATGCGTATATAGTGAACAATGTCGGCAAATCACACGCTAGGCCGGTTTACTTCATCGATACGCCAAAACAGGAGATGGACGATATTGTGATGATCAACGTCATTGGCACCCTTCGAGTGACCGAAATCATTCTTCGTGGCATGATTGCACGGTGAGTCTTTCTTTTTTGTTGGATGAAATTCTACGACGACGACGACGACAAGGATGATTTTTAACCACCAACATTGTTAGAAAGGGTGGCCTGATTCTTAACGTTGGTTCTTTTGCTGGCTGGGTTCCATCACCCATGCTCGCGACTTATTCTGGATCGAAAGCATTCCTCGCGGCGTTCACAAGCGCCCTTGCAGAGGAGGTCAAATCTGCGAATATCGTCGTCGAAAATCTGAACACATACTTTGTTGTACGTTGCTATGTTTTATTTTTATTTTTATTCATGGCCGGGGCCTACTATACTCACGAGTGAAACCCAAAAGGTTTCCAAATTGTCCAAGATCCGTAAATCATCTGCCCTTATGCCAACGCCTTCAGCCTATGTCCGCTCAGCGCTGTCCAAAATTGGACTGGCTTGCGGTGCAGCATATAGTGGGCGTCCGAACAATTCCACTCCCTTCTGGTCCCATGCGATCTTGGACTACGCCATGACTGTGATCGGATGCAAGAGCGTGTTTATCAGATACACCCATGCGACTCATGCTAGGATAGCGCGACGCGCACAGCAGAAGTTGCGGGAGGATTCGTTGATGAAAGCTGATTAGAAAAGCCCCCAAGATAACAACATCTCGACATGGAAGATGATGGGATGGCTGATCACCAACTGCACTTCACTTTGTGTATCTATTGATTCTATTCTGTGTCTGCCAAAGGTTACCACAGAAGAACTTGCTCATAAGATAGAGTGACTTTTCTGAATTACACCAGCAAGTGAGAAATGGTGAATCAAAAAACATTTTTAGGACGGCGGGTCGGATCTGCCGCATGGCGAACTTGGAGACGTCAGTTGCAGGGTGGACGAAGAGCTGTCAGAGTCGAAGCTTAATGTATCGGCCGAAAGATGGGCAAGTTTCTGGGTAATTGTCCATTGTCGTAGACGTCGTAACACCTACATGGGTCTTGCCTGGGTTGGCATTATAGTCTCGGATGCTGGAGCAGAAGATCTTCGTAAATTCTGGTGGATTTTATACTGGGAGCTGGGTGGTGTTTCGGTGCACGTGGTTTGGAGTAGGAAATCTTTTTTATGGATGGGCTACATATATCATCACCACGGCCATGTAGTAATTCTATACTGTATCCGCCGTTGGTCGGATGGCTGCTCGAGTTCGCCCTTACTTATGTGGTACTTCAAGGACTAGCACTCGTCGCCAGGAATCATGCACCTCCTTCCGTGAGGCACCCACTGGCAGAAGGAGCTACACGCCAGCTGCAGTGTCCCAGCACAAGCCGGTATGTTTATCGTTTGCAAAATATATATATTAAAATCTAAGCATAACCGTGTTCTCCCCGTTCATAATGGTTCCGCACCATTTGCAATTGTGGGTTATATTCCAGCCTCAAATTTTCTAGACGCGTTTATTCAACCTTGCTTCTTACCAGGTTCTGCATACCACTTCTGTCCATACCCCAGCCGTCCTCAAGCCTGTTACCCCAACACACGATTCTCCAACAATTGCTGTCTGCTAACACCCAGTGGGCCAAAGGCGTTCACCGTGCCGAACCAGATTTTTTCCGCAAAGGCTCTCAGGGACAGTTCCCCAAAGTCTGTAATCATATCGCGATAAACCACCACTTCCGGGCCTCACGCATTCTCACAACCAGGTCTTATGGATAGGATGCTCGGATTCGAGGGTGCCTGAATCTGTCATCACTGCTGCCCGGCCGGGAGATATCTTCGTCCATCGGAACCTAGCAAAGCAAGTCCCCACTTCCACCCTCCTCCTCTACGTGTCCCGTTCTTTACCTCATGTACCCCCCATCCTCCAGTCAATTTCACCTGGATGACGATAGTGCATTATCGGTCCTCACCTTCGCACTCCGGGTACTCTTCGTTGAACATGGTGGGCGTCCCCACTTGCTTCTCCTCATTCCTACAGCCCTAACTAACACCCACTATTTATTCGCGCGTATAGTTATCATCGTAGGCCACACAGGGTGTGGAGGGGCCGAAGCATGCCTCAAAGCCGCGCAATCCCCAATACTCGCCTCCCATAAAGACAGCCAGGCTCTCACGGTAACCATCCCTGACTTCCTGCCAACAGCCCCTATCAATCGCTGGCTCGCCCCGCTGACCGGGCTTGCACGGTCTCTCGAACTCTCTGCGGTACCCTTCGCAGATTCTCTCACGATGGTCGTCGAGGCGAACGTGAGGAAACAAGTTGCGAAATTGTGCACGGCAGAGCCGCTGGTCCGTGTGTGGTCGGGAGAGAGCGAGAGCGAGAGCAGGAGGGAGGTGTGGGTGCATGGTTGGGTTTATGAGGTCGAAAACGGGACGCTGAGAGATTTGGGCGTGTCCAGGGGGCCCCCTTCTGTCCTTTGACTCAACCTGATAAAGTTTGTCGCAACAATGTGAAGATGGATATGCACCCTTCCCTCGGAGTCGCCCATCTACCTTCCAATTTGCACTTGTTCCCGCATAGTAAGGGCGAGGAGCTGCACAGCTAGCTGTTTGTCAGTATTCATTCGTTCTTGGCACTTCTGTTAGACTGGCAGCCATGATCTAGCTACGAAACAACTCGCAGCCATTACTTGCTGAAGTGATGAAGTTATGGCTATCACATCATCAGTGTTGTGCAGGCCTGGCCTTAGGCCCTGAGCCAGGCCAAGCCAGGCCATATAAAGCCCAGCCCGGCCAGGCCAGGCCAAAGCCCTTTCAGGCCCTTGAGCCACCTGGCCTGACATTTGAAAAGCCAAAGCCAGGCCCTCAGGCCCTGGCTTTTTGTAGATAATTTTGAAGCAAATATGCATGGATTACTGAGGTTTTTGCAAGCTTTTTAGAATCTCAAAGAACTATAATATTGTAATTCTAACTTCTCTGCTCAAGTGCCATCATCCCAACTCTATCCTATGATGTATATAACTTTATTTTATTGTTTCAAAATACCTATTCAAAAAGTAGAATATTTATCACCTCCTGAAATGAAGTTTATCCTTATTGCCCAATTAGCATTCAAAATCAGAAGTAATTTAGGTGTCTTCAATGAATTGAGAAATTTTCATCATATTTTTTATTTTTAATGCTTCAATTTGTTGAAAGTGTCATTGACCCACAAAATTAAGAATGTCAGATATAAGAACATCCTGATTAACTTAAGCCTATTTCATACCTGTAATATGTGCAGGTATGTGAAAAGGCTACAAATGTAATTCTATGAACTGTACAAAGTGTTTCCCAAAATCACTATCAAAGCCCTGGCTTGGGCCAGGCCAGGCCCAGGCCCTGGGTCAGGGCATGGCCTGAGCTTTTGGAAAGCCCAAGCCCTGAAAAGCCAGGCCAGGCCACAGGCTTTCAGGCCAAGCCAGGCCTGCACACCACTAATCATCACTTATCTGCTTTGATTGTAAACCGCTCGAATTTCTCAAAGACTGAGATGCTAAATGAGTTGAGGGTCATTCAATTGTGAACTACATAGCAATTGTGAACTACATAGCTTTTTCTTTGAACAAGAATGGGAGAAGATGCGCAGTTTTTGGAATTTACAAACTTTGATTAGAATATCTGGATATAACTGCCACACCTGTAGACCTGGGAACCAAATAGCAGATGCACCCAAACTTGAAAGGATTCAGGAGAGTTGGAGGAAGACAAAGTAACCTGAGAGTGAACAAGTGCTTCAGGAAATCCATATCCTCCAAATTTGTCTAATGACTCTAATGACTTCTAATTGCTGTTAAATTACACTAGTAGCTAATCCAGATAATGCAGGAATATTATTCTAATTAGCAATAATATTGACAATCACAATAAATAAATGATGACTTTAATAGGATGGCAGCATAGTCATATGGCTGCTATTACTATTGTTGTAGATCACCTCGCACTCCTCTCTTTTCTTTTTCATGTCCCATTACTTCTGTTGTCCTTTCTGATTCTGCACTCAATCATCACACGTCACCACCATGACATCACTCTCCCTTTCACATGTTTACGTCCTCTCATATATATAGCTTCATTGTTCATTCAGCTCCCTCAGTCATTCTTTTCCCTTGACTGAGGTGAGATCATCCATCTTTCATTTGTAGTACCTAAACTCATGTACTCATAGACTCAATCTACAGGTACATCAAATATAGTCATTCTATTCCCTTGAGTGAGACTCGATCTACAGGTTATGCTGCCCTGACCATCGCATGTCAAAAAAAAAAGAAATAGATCAAATCCTCCTCACGTGTCATCTCTCTGAGCCATGCCTTTTTTTATATTTTTTAAATATGTCCAATCTGCATCTCGATCACATCCCTCTCCTTGAGGGGGCCTGGAATTACCATGATTGGTCGAAGTCCATGCGATACACTCTTCTAGGTGAAGATCTTTGGACATATGTCAGCGAGGGTAGTGACCCTCTCGACCTCATCCAGTTTGGGCCTCTCACTCTGACAAAACTCACCGTCACCAAGGCTCGCATCTTTGTCACTAATGATGCCAAAGCTAACACCATCATACATTGACATGTTGCTCCTCTTGTTACTGCTAACATCTCTTCTTGCTGTGATGATAGTGCATGCAGCACCTGGAAATATCTCAGATCTGTTTATGATTGTGTTGAAACCGTTGCACAATTTACGCTTCATGCTCACATAGCTGCCCTTCGTCTTAGAGACACCTCAGATGTTGAGCATTACCTCGGGGAATTCAACTCTGCTAGAGAACAATTCTCAAGCATGGTGTGGTGAACGTGGCCTTTGTAGGCGTGGATTCGGGGTGGGCAAGTTCTTGTCGTTGGGGTAAAAAGCCAAAACTCAGCTTGTTTGTATGTATGTACACAAAACACTATATAGGTACTGTATAGTATCTATAAAGGGAGTGTATGAAGGAAATGGAATATAATCAAGAGAGGGGAATGCAGAGGGAAGGGGGATGAAGGAAAATAGAAGAATATGTGCTCACAGAGATATGGATCTCTACATCCACAGAGGACTCTAATAATGACTGCCCTCAGTCATAAACACAAGGATAATAAAGAAATAAAAAAATAAAAAAAGGAGAGGGAATGGAAGTGGGTGGGAAAATACTTGAAATAAAAAGAAGCAACAGATTCTCAAACCAAAAACCTTTTCTCCAAGTTCTCTAACCTCTCTAACATCTCCTGCTCTAGCATCTGGGTGGCCCTGATGGCGAACATAACTAGGTCGGTAACGTTTGACGTTTCTGGCGGTACTTTGTTGGTGAAAGGGGACTCGTTGGGCTTGAGCCTGAGAAGTGCCTCGACTAAGATAGAGACGGGTATTTGGGTCGGAGGTGATGAAGGCGGAGGTGACGTCGGTTGGACACCATGATATCCTACAAATATCGGCTCGTCAGGTATTGAGGATGGGGACTGGGGAGGCAGGGGCGATGTTGTTCGGGTGATCCTCTGGCCACACGGGGCTCCGAGAGGATGGACGTAGTTGCAGTCGGTCAGTAACGGCTGTGAAACGATAGAAACGGTGGTGCTCAGTGTATCTTCTGGCCACACGGTGGAGTGGTAGCGAGTGCCTAGTCACGTGACGAGGCTCTCATGGTTCGTTGTAGATAGATCCCTGTCAGTAGTCAGTCCCAATCAAGCCTTCCTCGCCAGCTCTCCAGCGAGACTCTCCAGCTAGCCCTCGGAGTGGTACCTCCGTACCACTCCAACATGGTGATGAGAGTGGACTTGAACACAGCCTCCATCTTCAGCAATTTTCAGCGACTTCCAGCGACTTCTAGTGATTTTCAGCACTCTAGCAATTTTACAAGTACCGAGCACAGAGCGCAGAGCACACCCAGCAGTTTCCCGAACACCGAGCACAGAACGATTTTCCGAGCACCGAACACTTTCATTTTCTCGACCGCACAAATGACTACTAAAAAGAAACAAAAAGAATGAGCGAAGAAGGAAAAAACCTGATGGAAAAGCAATACAAAAAAAGAACCAACAATCTTGCCACCAATGGCCCAGCCCACAGCGACGTGGACCCAAATGAACACAACGACGACGCTCACTGCCCTGATGCCCCCCAACGCCATCCCAACACCACCCAGTGCCTCCGACCGTGAACATTCAACAGCCTCGTCGACCCACCTTACCGCCAACTGCGGCAAGCCAAAAACAAGGCACGGACCCCAAGACTCAACCCAGCACACCACAGCACGCCGCCCACCTCCACCAAAAACGTCGATGTTCACGCCCGAGCACGCCACGTCGTTATTGCCCACCCAAATGGCCCCACCCTCGCTGCAAAACACGTCAGAACATGCCCCAAACCCAACTGCCACGTTCGCGTCCCCCACCCTTGCAACCACGCCCCAAGTCCCCACAATGTCAACGGCAACCCCATCTACCGTCTCGCAGGCCCCAACGCCATCCACACGCGTGCCCATCATGCCCAACACGACTGCCACATCACGGCTGCACCCAACGCTGCAGCCTTCCACTTCAATACCCGGACCATGGCCCCAGCGTCCAACCACACCCACGTCGACCCAGGAATGGCCAACACGAGCACCTGTGTGCCCAAACAAACCCCAGTCCAGCCCAGCTGCTGCCGCCACGTCACCAATGAACGTGAAGCACCACCAGCACCTCAGCCGCAACCCCAATGTACGGCCCCACCCCCGTTGACCCAGAAACCACAGACACCAATGCCGGTGTGCCAAGACGAGCCCCAGCCCACGTCAAACGCGTCCACCATGCTGTCCCACAATGCCAACCACCTCCAAACTGAGCACGGACGCGAATGCCCAGCGCCCACGGCTCTCACCACCCCCAACCCAAAGCACCCCGGAGCAGAGTGCAGCCGCGTGCTCCCTTCAAAATACCCCAACCCCAGCGCCAAAAGCGGCCGTGAGCGCGAATGCCCGGCGTGTAGACCCAACCCCAATGCAAAGCCAACCCCAGAGCCCTGTCCCACGCCCGATCCATCCCAGCCTGCAACCTTGTCCCACCCTGACCCAAAAAGGTTGCACGAGCGCGAGTGTTCAACGCCCACTGGCATACCCACTCCCAGCACCGTGAAATCGGCCTCGAAACCCTTCCTACATGAACGTCTCGCACCTACACCGTCTCGACCCACCATCCCCGCCTACCCTGACCCAAAACCAAACCCCCAACGCGAGCATCTTGCCCCCACACCATACCATGCTTCCAACAACCACCAAACACACTACGACGGCCGAGCATGGCCTCTGCCATCCCAAATCGCGGAGATCCTCACAGGAGAGAACCGAAACGAGAGGGATGGTGCTCCAAGGCGAAACATCAAAGGGCAAGATGAGAAAAAGCAACAACCCGCGAGCATGGAGGCACATACTGGGGACACACCACACGACGAAACATCCTGACCTGCGACTGCACACGAGGCAGACCCACCTATGGCCACAAAACGATATGCCGACACGTCTATGCAAACAGAACCCGTGGAAACACCACCATCAGCATACCATGACAATATCCCTGCCCCGAAAACCCAAGCCGTCCTTGCATTCAACATTCCCTGTCAAAACCATACCTGGCGCGACACCCGCCCCACCCATGTCCCTATTTGGTGACCGAAGAGCATCCCTACCCTCACCTACCCCCAAGCGCAAAATCCATGGTCCACGCTTCGCTACCGTCACCGCCGTGTCCACCCTCAAAACCTTCCCCCAAGATACCCCGTACATAAACTCCCACCTCGTCGTCAACCATACCCAACACATTTCGATGACTCCCCATTCCGAGTACAACCCCGCCATCTTCCCACCATCTCTATGCGAAACTCATCAAAACTTCCAGCTTGTGTCCACAACATTTCTCCTGCCTTTTCCCAACCCTCTGTTTCCTTTCCATCTTTTTCTGGACAAGTTCCCATTCCCTTTGATCCCAGTCTTGGACCTCCTTTGCTAGACCCCAGTGGAGTAGACTAGTTCCTTTTTCAGTCTTTTTTCCTCTTTCTTTCCTCTTCCCTTTTTTTTCTTTCTTTCTTTCTTTCTTTCTTTCTTTCTTTCTTTCTTTCAGGTCTTTGATAGCGACGAGGACGTCGCTATGAGGGAGGGGGGCAATTGGAGTGGTAGCGAGTGCCTAGTCACGTGACGAGGCTCTCATGGTTCGTTGTAGATAGATCCTTGTCAGTAGTCAGTCCCAATCAAGCCTTCCTCGCCAGCTCTCCAGCGAGACTCTCCAGCTAGCCCTCGGAGTGGTACCTCCGTACCACTCCAACGGGGCTCCGAGAAGATGGGTATCGGGGGCGGACGGATGAAGGCAAGGTCGATGTCGGGTGTGGGGACTTTGTTCGGGACTGGAGAGGGGCGTACTGAGGCATGGGGGCATGAATGAACGTGTGGGGGCTGGTGTGCATGGTCATCGTCGGTCGTGGCTGGTGGAATGCGGAGGTCGAAGTGGGGGACGGCAGTGAGGTCTCGATAACAGTGGGGGCGGCTTGTATGTGGACCTGGACAGCGGTATGGTTCCCTGGAAGGTCGAGCGAGGTGGGGGTTGGTCCAACGAAGGCGCTAGAGGTTGGGTATGTCAAGTTGGTGGAGGCACGAGGTGGGTTGGTGTGGGATGGCATTGGGGCTTCGATAACGGCAGGTGCGGCCTGTATTGGCTTGGGACTGGTCGTGTGGGGGTCTGAGATGCGGTACGAGGTCGTGGGTGGTCTGTTGGACGCGTGGATAGCCGGGGATGTCAAATATCCGAGGTCGCGAGGCCGGGTGACGTGGGAGGCGGCCGAGTTGCTGTAAACACACGGGATCGATTCATTCGGGGTGTTTGAGGCGAACGGGAGGCTGTCCGGGGTGTTGGATGGTCGACTGGACACGTGAGGGGCCGGGGATGTTGAGTAAACATGGTTGCGAGGCCGGGTGATGTGGGACGTGGTTGGGGACTTGATAATGGCGGGGATGGCCTGTGTTGGCTCGCGACGGGACCTGTGGTGCTCTGGTATGCGGTATGTAGGCGTGGATAGCCCAACTGAGGTGGAAGAGACTGGGGACGTCGAGTACGCGGGGTCACGAAATGGGATGGCATGGTACGCGCTTGAGGCGTCAATAATGGTGGGGACGGCTTGCATGGACTCGCGAGGGATGCCATGAGGTGCTGGAAAGTTGTACGAGGTGGCGGGATGTCCAACAAAGGGGGGCGAGGCTGGTGACGTCGAATATGCGTGTGCATATGGCGAAGTGACGTGGCACGGCATGGGGAGCTTGAACGCGGTGGGGACGGCTCGCACGGACTCGCGAGTGGCAATGGAGGGTGCTGGGATGTGGTACGAGGTGGCGGGCAGTCCAACGAAGTGAGGCGAGGCCGGGGATGTCGAATAGGCGGGTCCGTGAGGCGGAGTGACATGGCATGTGAGTGGGGTCTCGATAACGGCAGAGGCGGCTCATGAGGGCTTGCGAAGGATGGTGGGGAGCTCTGGGAGGCTGTACATGGCGGCAGGTCGTCCAACAAAGGTGGGAGGGGCTGCGGGTGTCGACTTGCTGGCGGCATGAGGCGGGTTGGCACGACCAGCGGCCGCATCATCCAAACGGCACGGGAACAGCTCGTTAGGGGCACTCAAGGCGAACGGGGGGGTGTACGAGCACGTCGGGGACAGTCTGTGACATGGTACGAGGCCGGGAGATGCAGGAGGCTCAGGGTCGCGTTTCTGATGTTGTAGGGCCTGGGACTCAACGGACTGGGTCCACCATGGCGATGTCGTCATGCGTGGGGGTACTGGGGCCTGTGCGGACGCGTACGAGGTGGTTCGCGGGGGGTAGATGTGTGGTGACGCGGTTGGTGGCCTGGATACACGGGTTTGCGATTGGTGACGTGGCACATCTGGTTCGTCGAAATGGGGTGGCAACGGCTCGTCTGGGACGTTGGCGGTGAACGGGGGCTGTCGGGACGCGAAACGGAGGCATTGGACGTCAAATGTGGGTGTGCCGGGTGGGGTGTCACCATGATGGGGCGCTGCGTGTTGTTGGTAATCCGAGACAACGGAAAGCGGCCGCGTGGGCTGCGTCTGGCATATCAAATCCACGTACGTAGTTCCATTGAGTTTAGAGGGGGTGTGAGGGGGTGTCCAAGCGTTGTCCGGTGGCAGCGGAACAGGTTGGCGGCGGGTTCGACGGGTTTGGATATGCTTTCCTGTGCGGGACCCTCTGTAACGACTAACCGGTACGTACTTTTGTCCACAGGCACATAAGCCTTCACCTTGCTTCTCTTTTTCAGCTAATCCAATGTGTAGTTCTTCTACTTGAACCCGACTTGTTTCGGGTACTTGTGCAACACTTGGCGGATTTTTTTCGTTTTTGGGGTCTTTGGAGGTGGAAGTTGGGCAGAAAACAAAGGAATGGAAGTAGATGGCGATGTAATACAGGAGAACATAAGAAAAAGAGAGACTGAAGCTGAGGAAAATGGACAATAAATGAAAGTCGGGTTTGTCGGCAAGTGACGTGTCACTGGCTCTGGGACTTGCGAGGGGGAATGGCTGCCATCAGGGAGGCGCGAGAAACCTACACAGAAGCAAGTAGAGGGTGGATAACATCTTCAGGAAGCTTTTTAAAGCTACGAGGCGACGACAAGGCGCAGGAAATCTTTTTTGCAGCCGAAAAGGAGGGTTTTTATGCCAAAAATGGCAAACAGGGTATAGAAAATACAAGGAGAGTGAAGTGAGCTGACAGATCCTCGTGGTGGGCTCCAGATGTGGTGAATGTGGCCTTTGTAGGCACGGATTCGGGGTGGGCAAGTTCTTGTCATTGGGGTAAAAACCCAAAACTCAGCTTGTTTGTATGTATGTACACAAAACACTATATAGGTACTGTATAGTATCTATAAAGGGAGTGTATGAAGGAAATGGAATATAATCAAGAGAGGGGAATGCAGAGGGAAGGGGGATGAAGGAAAATAGAAGAATATGTGCTCACAGAGATATGGATCTCTACAATGGGGGTGTCATACATGGACTCCAAAGCAATCTATCAGCTCCTTGTTGGTGTTCCTGACACAGGCTTCTGGCTGATTTTCAAACATATCACCCTCGTGACACTTTCCACTTTTCCTACCACCTTCACCTTTGATCAGGTCACCACCTGTTTGCTCACGGAATCCCAATGCATTGTCGCCTCTGGTTCTGCTGCGGGTCCTGGCTCCGAATATGCCAAGGCTGCCAAGGAGTCCAGCTCCAGACCTATCTGCAAACATCGCAACAATCCGAACAGTGTTGCCTGCTCCAACTGTGGGAAATCCTCTCATGACCATGACCACTGCTTCTCTGACAGCAGAGGCATGGCCGGTCAGGAACCTGACTGGATGTCTCAGCAAGACACTCAACAAAAGGTCACATCCTCCAACTCTCACTCCAAAACAGCCAATGTCGCTGTCCCCTCCCCCTCCTCTGATGGTGACAGTCTCTTCTGCACTGAGCTCAGTTGCACTTCTGATGAGTTCACCATGTTTGTGAATCATGCTCTTGCTGCCCTTCTGGATTCCAGCACCACTTTGCATCTTATCATGGACAAATTGTTCTTCTGGACCTTCAATGCCACCAAAGCGCTAAACATTCACACCGCCAATCATGGCACCCTTGTCACCAATGGCCATGGTGATTGCATTGTGCTCATTCATTGGATGGGCCATTCACTTCATGTTCACTTGCACAACTGTCTTCTAGCTCCCACTGCTGTCATCAATCTCATGTCTGTTGGCAGGCTGGTGGAAAATGGATGGGGCTGTAACTTTGTGGATGGCATGGTAACAGTTCGAACTCCTCCCAAGCTCAGTCACACCATCTGCTTCCAATGTCATTTAGAGAATCGCCTTGGATTTATGGATATCGAGTTTATCTGACTGACTCCCATGTCTGTTACTTCCCCTCCTGAACTTGTCGCATTTGCCAAGCCATCCCTTTCCTGGGATCTCTGGCATGCACGCCTGGGCCATGCCAACAAGGCCAGTGTTCAGCTCCTGGCCTCCTCGTCTATGGGCATCACCCTCTCAGGCCTGCCCTTCTCTACCTGTGAGGCATGCATCATTGGGAAACACCCTCGCTGTCCTCACCCCACATCCTTGTCTCATGCCTCCCGTCCTCTAGAACTCATCCATTGTGATATCTGCAGCCCCTTCCCCATTCAAAATCCCCATGGGAAACTCTATTTCATCATCTTCTTAGATTATCACCTGAATGCTCTGAATTTGCAACTCCTGGCTTCTTGCGGCCAAGCTCTTTCCACATTTGAGATCATCCACCCTTGCTGGAAGATGGAGTTTGGTCACAAACTCATGATGCTCCAGATGGACAATGCAGGTGAACTCATGAGCACGGCCTTCACTTCTTACCTTGATCACCATAGGATCACTCGTCAACTGTCTGTGCCCTACTCTCATCAACAGAATGGGCACATGGAATGTGTCATTTGCACTATCAAAGGCTGAGTTCATTCCATGATGGCCGCCATTGACACTCCTTGGAACTTTTGGGAGGGAAGCCACCCTCACCTGTGTCCACATTTTCATGCTGACACCCTCCCGCATCCTTCCCAATCACTGCAGCCCTCATGAGGCTATCACTGGCAAGCGTCCTGATGCCTCTCATCTCCGCATTTGGGGCTCGCACTGCTTCACCCACATTCCAACTGAGTTGCAGATGAAGCTTGGCCCTCAGTCTAGGGAGTGTCTTTTCATGGGTTATCCCGAGGGAGTCAAGGGCTATTGTGTTCGCGATGTTTCTTCCAGTACTTTTTTTAATTCCTGTGATGTTATTTCGATGAGTCTTGCTACACACACTCTTCTTCTGTACCCGGTTCCTCCATTTCTATTGTTCCCACTCTCTCCTTCATTCCTGTGTCTGATCCCCTTGTTCCCACTTTGGAAACCATCCCTTCTTATTCTTATTATTATTATTATTCTGTATCTGATCCTGCCCCCTTACCTATGGTCCCTTTAGCTGGGGTCCCTTTAGTAGCTTTGGTTCCTGTCACTCCCATGCCTTTACGTCCTGTTCCTGTTCCTGTCCCCCCCTTGTCCCTTCGTCCCCCCTCTTCCCACACCAAGACCTCACTTGGCGCATTGCATGCCTCCAAAGTTGCCAATGCCAAAGCCCATCGTGAACATCTCACTGTAGCCTGTGCGGAACACCTTGCCACCTCTACTCATATCTTTGAAGATGTCCATGCCAACCTCATCTGCTCAGAATCTACCTTCTTGTTTATTCACAGTGACCGCCCACGCAATCCTTTGGCTCCCTCATATGACCTTAAAATCCCCCCTGCCACCTATTTGGAAGCCCAATGGCACCCAGACTTTCATGTTTGGGAGGCCACCATTGTCAAGGAACTTAACACCCTGCACTCCATGGGTGTTTACTCCCTCACTCATCTCCAACCTGGTCCCAAGGCAATTGGAAATCACTGGGTCTTTGAACACAAGGTTGATGGCAATTCCCTCATTGCGAAGGGTCACCTTGTCGCCAAGGGCTTTCATCAGATCCCTGGTATTGACTTTGGTAAGACCTTTGCACCAGTTGCCAAGTCCACCTCCATCCATCTTGTTGCTGTCAGTACAGCTGGTCCCTTCAGTGCTTTGACGCCACTCATGCCTTTCTCTGGGGAGAGCTGGAGAAGGAACTCTACATGGCCCTACCAGATGGTTTCCGGCTTCCTGATGGTGTCTCTCTCCCCACTGGCTCCAAATCTCTTGATGGCCTCATCATGCATCTGTGGAAGTCCATTTACAGTCTCAAGCAGGTGTCTTGCTACCAGACTCTGACTCTGGTATAAGAAGCTTTGAGGTGTCCTGGAGTGGCTGGGTCTTCATTTGTCTGAGGCAGACCATGCTCTCTTCAGCTTCTCTGGCAACTGGTGTGGCTCTCTCATCCAGTGCCCCATCATTATTGATGTCAATGATGGTATGGGTGGCTCCTGCTCAGATTCCTTCCTATCTTGGGTTAGTTGGTTTGTCAGAATCTTCACAATTTAGTACCATGTTAACATGACACTCAAGTACACTAATACCTTCAAGCTAATCAATGTCCACCTATCTGACCACAAACATCTCACAAGGCTGCAACTACACAATCAGCACATCAACGCATATTGTGCTATATACTCCATCAGATTTGAGTTGCATCCACATAACCATTCTGAAGTTGCTGAGAGAGATAAAGAATCCCATTCTCAAGTGCATTGTGCAGTTCAGCTTCATATAGGTAAATTAATAATACATGAAGAAAGCAACACTAAAAACTCACCAACATCATTTGCTGTATCCCTGTGCAGCTGAAGAAGGCAAGGGAAAACACTCAATTGAAACATTGCTGGATATTGACAGGACTTGATAAGTTTCACAACAGCTTCTGCACAAGCAGTTTGGACATCCTGGTGTTTCTCCTTATACTCACAGAGCCTAAGGAGCTCCAGGATGGCATTGCCAACCGCAGCCCGCAGTCCTGCTTATTAAAAATACATACATCAACAATTCTCTGAGAAGTATTGTTGAAAACTAACCAGAGCCACCAAGTTTCACCATGGCAGTTACACCAGCAGTTTGAACATCTTCATCCTTGTCATAGAGCAGCTGAAGTAACTGTGGGATGGCATTCTGAATGGCAGCATGGAATTCAGCTTGATATCTATCAGAAATGTAAACATGCTTAAATGTAGCTGCAAACTGACCATACTCCATGAGTTTTGCTGTGGCATTTGCACCAGCAGTTTGAACACTGCTGTTGGTGTCCTCGAGCAGCAGCAGCAGTTGTGGAATGGCATTCCCAATGGTAGGACGCAGCTCACAGTACTGGGCAAACGTCACCATGGCATTTACTCCAAGGCATTTAACATCTGTACGCTTATTGTCAAGCAGCCGAAGGAACTGTGGGATGGCAATTGCAATTGCAGCACGGAGTTCAGCTTATTAATAAGATGTGCAGCAATGTCAGACGCATTGACTGGAAAGATGCATGGGAACTCACTGTACTTGGCAAATTCTACAATGGCAGCTGCACTAGTGGTTATAACAAACTTGTCTTCATTGCCAAGCAGCAGAACAAGCATCGGCAGAAGATCCCTGTTTGCATTACAAAGTTCAGCTTCATATGGTCTTGAGACAGACTGGCTGATACCTCATTGGAAAGTCACTGTACTTGGTGAGTTTCATGATGACATCTATGCTGGTGGTTTGAACATCCTTGTCACCATGTTTCAGAAGCCAAAGGAGCTGCAGAACTGCATTCATGACCGCGGCATGCAGCTCAGCTTGATATATACTTCAGTAATAAACAGTGTCTGACAACTTGATGGCAACTCACCGTACTCCGCAAGTTGCACAATGACATTTGCAGCAGCGGTCCGAACATCCGAGTCCTTGTCTTGAAAGAGCAAAAGGAGCTGTGGAATTGCATTTCCAATGGCGGCACGGAGTTCAGCTTGATATAAGCAAGTCACACACTACTCTGGTTGAAATGTTGCTGGAAACTCACTGTACTCTGCAAATTTCAAAACAGCAGTTGCGCCAGCAATTCTGATATCATTTTCCTCATGCTCGAGGAACAAGAGGAACTGCGGGACATGATTCCCGATCGCAACACGCAGTTCGGCTTCAATGAACGTCAGTCACACTCGCACTGACTGAAACTTGGCTGGAAACTCACCATATGTGGCGAGTTTCACAAGGGAAGTTGCAGCAGCAGCTCGAACATACTTGTCCTTGTCCCCAAACAAATGAAAGAGCTGCTTAATGGTATTACCGATCACGGCAGGCGGTTCAGCTTAACATATCTTTGTGAGACATTGACTGAAGCATAGTTGCATACTAACTGTACTGAGCCAGGATTACCATCACGTTTGAGCGTGCAGCGTGAAGACCCTTGAGTGCACGATAATCACAAGATCCTACAAATTTGTCGTCGAGAAGCCCGAGGAGATGTGGGATACGACTCCTGATTACTCCACGCAGTTCGCCTTGATCTGTACATCAGAAACACACACTGATTGAAACATGGCTGAAAACGAACTGTAGTCGGAGAATTTCACAACAGCATTTGCACCAGCAACCCGAACACCTTCGCTCTTGTCTTCGAGAAGCCGAAGGAGCTGCGGGACGGCATTCCCGACAGTAGCACGCAATTCAGCTTGGTGTGGGGATCAGAAATACACTGGCTGAAACATGGCTCAAAACTGACTGTATTCCGTGAGTTTCGCTACAGCGTTCGCACCAGCAATCCGAACGTCGCTGTCTTGATCCTCAATATGCAGCAGGAGCTGCGGAATAGAATTCCGGATCGCAGCATGCATTTCAGCTTGATATCCACCTCAATGACACAGTGACTGAAGCATGACTATAGACTCACCGTACTGAGCAAGCATCGCCATAGCATTTGCACCAGCAATTCGAACATCTTTGTCCTTGTCTTCGAGCAGTCGAAGGAGCCGCAGGATGGCATTCCCGATGATAGTACGCAGCTCAACTTGATGTGGCGGTCAGAAACACACTGGCTGAAACATAGCTCCAGACTGACTGTACTCCGTGAGTTTCACTGTAGCATTTGCACCAGCAATCCGAACATCGCTGTCCGGATCCTCGAAATGCAACAGGAGTTGCGGAATAGCATTCCGGATTGCAGCATGCATTTCAGCTTAATATGCACCTCAATGACAGTGATTGAAGCATGGTTGTAGACTCACCGTACTGAGCAAGCATCACCATGGCATTTACACCAGCAATTCGAACATCTTTGTCCTTGTCTTCGAGCAGTCGAGGGAGCTGCAGGACAGCATTCCCAATGGCCTCACGCAGTTCGGCTTGATATCAACATCAGAAACACACGCCGGCTGAAATATTACCGGAAACTCACGGTATTCGGCAAGTTTCACTGTGGCAATGGCTCCCTTAATCCGAACATTCTTATCCTTGTCTTCGAGCAGCAGAAGCAGCTGTGGGACAACATTTCCGATCACAGCTCGAAGTTCAGCTTAATATGTATTTCAGTGAAAGTCATTGAAAGTCATTGAAACACCGCTGTCGACTTACTAAATTGAGTAAGCTTCACTATGGCATTGGCCCTAGCAGTTGAACATCTTTGTTCTTGAAGGAGCTCCTGGATGGAATTCCCGATCGCAGGACACAAATCGGCTCGACTGTAAGTTAGAAACATACACTGATTCAAGCACGGTTGGAAACCAACTGTAGTTAACGAGTTCCGATATGGCATATGCACCAACAGGTCCACCCCTGTCTTCGTGCCACGGAAGGAGTTGCGGGATGGTATTTCCGATCGTTGAATGCAGTTCAGCTGTGCACTTGAATAATATACATTGACTGAAGCGTCACAGAAAACTCACTGCATCGGGCAAGTTTCACAATCGTTTCAGCGGCAGCAGCTCGAATACTAGTAACCCACGAGTCCCACTCGAGTAAGTCACCAAGATCTAGAATGACGTCCTCAATGGCAGGAAGAAGTTCAGCTTCATCTATATATTAGCAATACACACTGATTAAACGTTGCAGGAATCTCACAGTATGTGATGAGTTGCAAAATTGAATTTGCCGCAGCAGTTTGAACATACCATCGGTCGTGATAGAACAGTTCAACAAGGTGCACAATACCATCCCCAATCGCAGCGTGGCACCCGGCTTGACCTACATATCAGACATACAGACAGTGACGAAAGCACTTGTTAAAAATCACCGTGTTCTGCAAGTTTCACAATTGCAATTGCGCCAGCAATTGCAACCAACCACTTTTCATCACCGAGCAGCAGAGAGAGCTGCGGAATCCCAATCTCAATCAAACCGTGTAGTTCAGCTTAATATATCGATCAGCAAGACATCGCACACGCCGCCTAGACATGACCGGACACTCACTGTACGTGGCGAGTTGCACCATGGCATTTGCAGCAGAAGCTCGAACCCACTTACACTCGTCTTCAAACAGCTGATAGAGTTGAGGCATGGCATTCCCGACCTCGGCAAGCAGGTCCTCTTGATATGTACATCAATAATACACACCGACTGGAACGTGGGGGAAACTCACTGTACATGGCAAGTTCCACAATGATATATGTCCCCACAGTCTCACAAGTCACACAACGCATCAGCTTGTAAAACTTACCGCTTTCGAGAAGCCACTCGCCTTGACACGTACATCAGTAGCACCGACTGACTGAAAATTCGTGGAAACTCACGTTCCTGGGCTTCCCAAAAGCCTGGAGGAAACTGTACGAATGGATCAGCTGTGCCATCTCTGCGGTCCCAATAGCTCTTCAGTCGAACCAGCTGCGGGATGATATTCCCGATCGTAGTACGCAGTTCAGCTTCATATATACCTTAGTAATACATTGACCGAAATCCAGTTGGAAACTCACTGTACTTGGCGAGTTCCACTATGGCATTTACACCAGCATTTACAACACAATCCGCGAACTCAACACCGTGATCTGCGACCTGAAGAAACCGAAGGAGATGGGGAATGAGATCCCCGATGGCATCACGCAGTTCGGCTTGATACGGACATCAGAAATACACACTGACCAAAACATTGCTGGAAACTCACCGTAGTTAGCGAGTTGCACAATGGCAATTACCCCAGTAATCTGAACATTCTTGTCCATGTTGCCAAGCAGCAGAAACAGCTGCGGGATAGCATTCCCAATCACAGCACGGACTTCAGCTTGAGATGCTCGTCAGTGGCACACACACACGAAAACGCAAACACAAACTCACTGTATTCTGCCAGTTTTCTCATGGTATCTAAACCAGTAGTTCGAACACCGTCACCCTTGTCCTCAAGCAGTCGCAGGAGCTGCGGGACGGCAGTCTCAATGGCAGCACGCAGTTCGGCTTGATATGTATGTTAGAAACACACTGGCGGAGACATAGCCCCAAACTGACTGTACTCCGCGAGTTCCACTATAGCTTTCGCACAAGCAATCCGAACGTCGCTGTCCGGATCCTCGAAATGCAACAGGAGTTGCGGAATAGCATTCCGGATCGCAGCATGCATTTCAGCTTAATATGCACCTCAATGACAGTGACTGAAGCATGGTTGTAGACTCACCGTACTGAGCAAGCATCACCATGGCATTTACACCAGCAATTCGAACATCTTTGTCCTTGTCTTCGAGCAGTCGAGGGAGCTGCAGGACAGCATTCCCAATGACCTCACGCAGTTCGGCTTGATATCAACATCAGAAACACACGCCGGCTGAAATATTACCGGAAACTCACGGTATTCGGCAAGTTTCACTGTGGCAATGGCTCCCTTAATCCGAACATTCTTATCCTTGTTTTCAAGCAGCAGAAGAAGAAGTCGGATGATATTCCCGGTCACAGCACAGAACTCAGCTTTAGATCCTCGTCAGTGGCACACACACATTGAAATGCAGCCACAAACTCACTGTATTCTGTTAGTTTTGCCATGGCATTTGCAATCTGAAGATCCCTGTTGTTGCGCTCGAAAAGTAAGAGGAGCTGCGGAATTGCATTCCCAACTGCAGCACGCCATTCGGCTTAACAAATGTATTAAGTCACACACACATACAGCTGAAATATTCCTAGAAACTCACTGTACACCGCGAGAGCTACAATTGCGTTTAAAGCAACAACCTGGACATCGCTGTCTTTGTCCTCAAGCCGCAGCAGGAGCTGTGGAATGGAATTACCAATGGCTGGGCGTAATTCAGCTTCGGTACATTAGCAATACACAGTGAGTGAGACATCGCGTGAACTCACGGTAGGGCATGAGTTGCGAAAGGACATTTGTTGCGGTAAATCGAATGAACTGATGTTTGTGCTCCAGCAGTCCAATGAGCTGCGCAATGCCATTCCCAATGGCAGCACGCAGTCCAGCTTGATTTATACATGAATCACCACTAACAAAAGTATGTGGGAAAACCCACTGTGTTTTGCAAGTTGCACAATTGCGTCTGCACCAGTAATTTGAACCTGCCACTCTGTATCACTCAGCAGCAAAAGGAGATGCGGAATCCAAATCTCAATCGCAGTGTGTAGTTCAGCTCAATATATCAATCAGCAACACATCACACACACCAGACATCGTCAGAGACTCACTGTATATGGCGAGTTCCCTCATGGCATTTGCAGCAGAAGCGCGAGCCCACTCATGCTGGTCTTCAAGCAACTGAAAGAGCTGCGGTATGACATTCCCGATCACAGCACGCAAGTCCTCTTGATATGTGCATCAAGTACGCATACTGACCAGAAAACAGGATAAAACTCACCGTACTTAGCGAGTCGCACAATGACATTTGTCCCCGTAGTGTTGCAAGTCCCAAGATGCTGGCGACGGCGGCGGCGGCGGCGGCGTGATGGAGGGGCTTGACATGTACATCAGTATCACAGACTGACTGAAAATTCGTGGAAACTCACGTTCCTGGGCTTCCCAAAAGCCTGGAGGAAACTGTACGAATGGTTCAAGTGTGCCATCATATCTGCAGTTCCCATAGCTCTTCAGTCGAACCAACTGTGGGATGATATTCCCGATTGTAGCACGCAGTTCAGCTTCATATACCTGAGTAACACATTAACCGAAATCCATCTGGAAACTCACTGTACTTGGCGAGTTCCACTATGACATTCCCGCCAGCAGTTACAACACCACAATTCGTGACCCCATCGCCATGATCCGCGACCTGAAGAAACCGAAGTAGATGTGGAATGAGATCCCTGATGGCATCACGCAGTTCGACTTGATACGGACATCAGAAACACACACTGGCCAAAACATTTCTGGAAACTCACTGTACTCGGCGAGTTCGACTATTCTGTCCTGGGTAGCAATCGCAACACCTTCGTGCTTATCCTCGAGCACATGATGCAGGATGGCACTCCCGACCATAGAACGCAGTTCAGCTTGATATATACATCAGTAATACACACACCGACTGAAACATTGTTGGAACTGACAGTATCTGGCGAGTTTTACTATGGTAATTAAACGAGCGGTGCGAACAAACTTGTCCTCGTTCTTGAGCAGCCGAAACAGCTGTGGGAAGGCATTACCGATAGCAGCACGCAGTTCAGCTTGATATATACATTAGTAATACACACACTGGCTGACATGTCGCCGGAAACTCACCGTAATTGGCGAGCATCACAATGGCATTTGCACCAACATCTCGGACATACCTGTCTCCGTCCTCGAGCAGTACAAGGAGTTGCGGAACTGCACCTTCGACCGTGGTACGGAGTTTAGCTTAAACTGCCGATCAGTTGAACTGCATTGAAAAGACCCTAGTCACGCACCGCACTCGCTAACTTTCACCATTACGTATGCGCTAACGACTCGGGTTTCCGTTTGCTCGCTCTGGAGCATCTGCGATATTGCCTGGCCGGTTGCGGCATGTAGTTCGGCTCGACGCATATATCAGTAACGCCGAAATGAAGAATACCAGATACTCACTGTACTCGGCAAGTTCCGCTACTGTGTTCGCAACGGCTCCTCTGGCATCATGGTTCTCGTCGTCGAAATGCCGAAGCAGCCGTGGGATGGCGCGTCCAATTGCATCGCGCAATTCGACTTGTTGTATATATAAGCTGCATTGAAGCGAAACAAGGGAGGAAATATACCGTGCTTGACAAATCCTGCCATTGCGGTAACAACAGCAACTCGGACTCCCGAATGCTCATTGTCGAGCAACTGAAGTACCGGCGAGAGGACATTCCTTATTGATGCACGCAGTCCACCTTGAAAAGTCCATCAGCAACACCGAGACGAAGAATCACTAGAAACCCACTGTATCCTGACAATTTCGTCAATAGATTTACAGTGAAAATTTGGACATTGTGGTTGTTACTCTCGAGCAGCTTCCGGAGCCTTGGCATGGCACTCACGATCGCATGGTGTAGTCCAGCTTGAACTGAAAATTCATAACAATGATGTAAAGAGGCGCAGGACACTCACCGTACTCGAATCTGACATCTTGCCCAGTCTCTAGGATCATGTGTAGATCCCCATCCGCACAAGAGACGATCGCTTCGAGCACATGAAACTGGGAGCAAGGAGGTAGGTCCAAGGAAAGACCGGACAAGAGCGCAACTAATGCTCGATTGCCCCCAGCGTCCGAAGCGATCCTACAGAGCGCTGCCGCTGCTTTCTTGCAAAAGTCTTCGTTAGAAGAAGCTAGAAAATGTGAAAGAATATCTATGTCTTCCCCTTTCAGGCCACACCAGAACGAATCATCGATGATGGCATCAAAGGCGGCGATTATATGGGCGCCTAGCTGCGGAGAAGCAGAAGGGATGATGGTGATGAGTTTTGCAACAGCCCCGGCTTCGACCACCATCTGGCGATGTTGAAACGCAATATTCGTGAGGGCGATAACTGCACGAGTCTTCGCCTCGCTCGATTGAACCGCTAGCATTGTGATAAGGATATCCAAGTTCTCTCGCAGGAGGCTCACACTTGGAAGTGTGTCAAGCTGGGGATCCCTCCCGAGGGTACGAACGACGCAGTATGCGTCAATAAAGTGCTTGCGCGTCGTGGTGCAAAGTGGAATGGAGAGCTTGCCGAGCTTTCCCGCTCTACCATATCCTTTCCCCTTCACAATCAAAACACCTTCAGATGCGGCACATACGGTCGATAACACCACATCGCAAAACCAATAACACTGTTGTGTCCTTAAATTGTACTGGGGTGAGAAACATGGGAAAAAGCTCAGGATTAGGCAGAGTTCTCGGAGAGCGAACGACTTCTGAGATGGAAAAGGTAGTGCTGCGATAGAAATCGATGGCCCACGACTCATGCCCGTTGTCAGCTGCTCAAAGGAGGTGGAAACCCGAACCGTGTCAAGCGCAGGGAAGATAGATGAACTAGTTTGTCGGAGCTTTTGGAGAAATGATCGTCGTTGTTGCTGAGGGGTACTCCGCTCAATGCGCAACACGCATTCCTTTTGCGCATGAGTAACAAAGACGAGTAGGAACTCGTGCTCGAGGTTTTCCTTTTGCGATCCCGTAGAAATGTAAGAAACCACTAGACTGTAAAACAAATATACTACCTTCTCTTTGTAGTGGCGGATTTCCGTCACACACGCGTCAAGTTCCGGATTTTCGTCCAGGTCATCGAAAACGGAATCACAAAAGTTCTGGATCACCCACTCCATGGGCTGAGTGAGTTTGTGGACGTGTCGAAACACAGATAACATCTGCCCAACAACCGGTTGGATAGCTACAGTTCTTTCCTAGAGCGAACAAATTAATCGAACGGAAACAGGATGACAGTGATTTATCGTTACTTAGTGTAGGCTTTTGAGGATTAGGATGGCTTATGGGATTCAAAGTGGTTAATTGAGAGGGTCGGGAGAGTCATCACGCAACGTGCAGAATGCATGCACTGCGGATATACCGCAATCGATCGCTGGCCTCGTGTACACCCAGAGAATTGGGATGCTGTAACAGGGATTATAGTCACGGATGCTGGGCATGGGGGAAGATTGTATACCGTGACTGGGAGCTGGGTGACCATGGCTTTTATATTATAGAAGTGTTGAACGACCGACTCCGCATTGCCGCCTCCTTCCTTTGTTTATCGATATCGTTTATCTTCTGCGCGACGCTCATCGACTTGGAACCTGGGCAAAAAAGATATTTTTCGGAAACCGATGACAAAAGAGTGTCTGCGAGGACGTTCAGTCTGCACTACTAGTAGGGCACTGGCAGGTCTCTGTTTTCCTGGACACGTTTTGTACCTTTTCGAAGTTCCACTCCCATTCTTCGCTGCTTAGACAAAGATCCTTAACGATGGCGGCCGACCACGCGGACGACTATTGGTCGACGACATTAGATTCTTGACCACAATCCACTTTGCTGTGGGGTCGCCTTGTTTTTCTCGGGCGCTGGCCCAAGTAACTTTCTGTAGCTTGACTGCCGTTTGGATCCTTGGCCTCGTCTTTGCTCCATTTGGGCGGTCTATTTTCTCGACGCTATTGCAACAGCGTTCGAGTTGTTCCAGGACTTGGCTCCAAAGCTTATCGTCTGATAGGCCAGTCAAATTTGAACATTGGTTAACTGACACTGTGGGAGTCGGCGGCCTCATGCTGGAATCAACACTGTCGCGGCCGACGGCCACCCACACAGATTTAATAATAGTGGTCTTACATTGGTGGCTGCAACTTTTTGATCTATTCAACGCTTGGTCCAGTCAAATCTTGGTATGGTTACCCGACACTGGGCACCTGTGGCTTCAATGCTTGATTCAATACCATCGCGGCCGAGGTCCACCAACACAGATTAATGGCCACAACCTTTGCATTTATAAAACCGCCTCGCACTCTGAACCAACACTTCCCAAAAACATTCTTTTCCTGCAATTTTCTTTGTCCTCGATCATCTTCACCATGCAACACAACGACGGACCACGACACTTCTTCAACCCTGACGGAACTATCCGCTACCCAACATCTGACTGTCGTTCCACCCTTCGCACTCTCAGTCCGGATCCTGTGAGTAACGTGGCTTATTTCGGTTTTCTCCACTGTGCATTTGACTAAACATTCATTGTTCTCAAAGGTCCCTCAAGAGGAACCCCAACCCCATGTCGAAGACGCGAGACGAGTCGCGAGAGAGAGACCCATGAGTCACGCTACACCAGTTTACGTCGGTAATCCATATGGGGTGAGTACACTGCTCATCTTATTTTTTGGCCCGCGACGTAGCACTGTCTGATGCAGCATGTAGCCCCGAGTCGTTATCGCCCCGCCTTTCCAGGGGTATCGACGCGACGAGATCGATCCAATTTCGACTCTAAAAAGTGACCATTGGCACACGGGCAAGACGCAGATGATTATTAACGAGAACGTCAACCGGCATCCTGGGTTCCGGTTCCCCTCGGACACCCCACCAAATATCGGGGTGGCACTATCTCGTGGCCTCAATGAAGATGGAATGACTGATCCTGACAAACGCATACTACCGGACGATTACAATAAGAATTTCCATGTCGGCATGTTTCGTGTTCGAGTGAGCCCATTCTCTCCCTCGACTCGATGCAGAACTGAACGGAATGTCTTTTCTCCTAGTGGCCTGGCTATGAACACGTCAATTGGTCGAGTATACTTTCCTTTGTGGTGGGTCGACCTCGTGAGCACATCACGAGAGGTGAACTCATGATCCGCATCGCTATTGCCGTTCGTCGTTTTTATAATGTCAGCCTAGTTTCCTCCACCACATATCATACAAAAACTTTTCCATTGATCATCCCTTTTTTTGCGCTATCTTTTTTTTTTCTTTCAGATGCATTTTACTGACTTCAGCGGACCTGGAGTTCGTCTTGGTCCTCACGCTGTCACTCTCAATCACCTTCGTATTTCCCAGATTTTCACGTCAGATAAGGGGCGCAATTGGGAACCGGAACTAGTTTATGTCGTAGAATGAATGCTAGCTGAGTGCAGCGGCTACGTTGGTATTTGTCTACAATCCACATTGGAGAAATGGCAATTGTAAATAGATAGTAGAACGGTCTCTTTGTCGGCTTGCATTAATTATAAATCATGGACGCTACAAACCGCTACAGCCACGATGCAGAATATGTCCTCTCGCTCTGTGATGCTGTCGATGTACACCCAAATGTCAGTCTTGGAATGGCTGTGCGAATTGGTATCCAAAGCTCCACCTTCAACATACAAGCAAGCAAAGTCATCCACAGCATTGTAACTTTTTCACCTGCCCCGAATCTGTATCAGTGGTGAAAAGGTCACCCATTAGGTAGCCTGTCAATTTGCATTACTTTTCAAACCTGTCGGACTGATTATTAATAACAATTCGTCTAGCTAGTCCTTGCGCGCCAGTTCCCGACTCCTAGTGATGTATGGGCTGGACAAATTGTACAATACCTATCCAACTTGAGCACGAATCGCTGTGCTCAGGAGCTGCAAAGTGTGACAGACACCTTGCCAGCGAATATCTTTCACATCTCTTTATTGTTAGTATGTCGCTGTGTCTACAGCCTTGATTCTGACTTTGTTGCTAATTTGAATCAGCTCGAAATGTAGGAGGGAGGAAAACGCCACAAGTCTCTGTAAATCCAACCCCCCAATCTGCTTCGCACACATACAATTCGACAGCTGCTAGATGCTGCTAACACAAGTAGGGATCAAGCTGCATTGAAAGAACTCGTGCATTGCTTCGCGTTCACTCAATGCCGGTCGCTATATCTATTCGTTTTCTAGGTGTACAGGCGTGACGGTTATATTTGCCCTCTGTCCGGGTTCGATTTCAACCCAAAATTCCAATCGATCGGTGAATTCACGAACTGTGCATATTCTCCCATTCTCGTTGGAAGAAAAGGTATGTATGTAGTTCACAACCTATCTGTTTGAATGACCCTCAACTTGACTCGTTAGCATCTCACGCTTGAGACAATTGAGCGGTTTACTGGAAATACAATTAAAGCAAATGATATTGCAAATTGTAATGCGTTCAACGTCCAAGTGGATACCCATGAATTCTATGACAATCTCTCGTGGGGCATCGAGGCCACCCTTAATCCCGATAATACGGTAAGTGAGACTATCTTTGGGTGCTTATAATTGTCTTGAGTTAGCATCACACAGTACAAACTTGAATACGTTTACCGAGAAATCCGACCTTGTCAACCGGCAACAAGTCGCCTCCGCGACGGGGATGAGATCGTCTTCTGCGGAGGGGAAAAAGGAGACCGGATCGATCCACCCAGTCCCGCATTCTGCAACTTGAAATTGGCTGTCGCTCGTGCCATGCATGCTTCTGGCGCTTCTGAGATACTGTGGTGATGAAGAGGATGACAACGAGGCGATTATGGCGCTGCCTGTTTATTTGGGTGGGCAGGGGCCGTGCGTTTCTGACGAAGTTCTCCGTAGAAGGTAATTGTCGCAGCAATGATTCTTTTTTGGTAGCTCTACCTTGACTACATGAATTTGGTGTTTTGGCAAACTGTACACTGTCCATCGGAAGTTGTTTGGCGTACGCTTGGCTTTCGGTCTGGGACAGGCAATCTCTGACGGGACCTGGAGCAAGGCCTGTAGAAGGTACCATGTGAGTAGATTCGCCCAGATATAGACACTTTACACATGATCCGTTCCTGACGGTTCCACAGAACGTCAAAGTTGCGCTTTCACTGCGTTATGCACCCCACCTCTGCCGGTGAGTGATGGCAGATACCAAAACATCCTGCTTCAACCTCCTCTTCCCTACAAGGTTGACTCCTTCCGTCAATGGCAATACTGACATGGATGGTTTTGTTGTCATCGTGTCGAGTAAGTTTATTCTCTAGATTGATCGTCATGGTGCCCCATACATAAGATATCTATCTTTAGACGTTGTGATCAACATTTGCATTCGTATGGGATTTGGATTTGTGTCCGTGATATGTATTTTGATTGATCATTACAGCGATCCTCGTCATTTTCTCCCATGAAGGTATCGAGACCTCAATTTTCATGTTGTTTTCGCAAGCCTTTCCCATTCTGCTGGCTACGTATTTCGTCATTGGGCAAAAACAGCTCAACGTGGTTGATAGTCGAATCGCCATCCTCATCATATCTTCCCCGGTATGCATCTATCTCGTCTACTCTGCCGTTCGAGGTTTCATCGGGCAACCCAACAATTTCTTCAAACGCATCACAACCTCTAAACGGACGATCAAGACATTGTCTTTACTTCTGTTGACACTCTGGTTCAGTCTCACATTCATTGTCTCGTTCTCCTCAACTGCCTTCGTGGATAGCGATCAGTGCAAAACTGGTAAGTTTTTGGCGTGGCTCAAGCTCCTTTTCGCAAGCCTGCAACCGCTTCTGTTCTTTTGGTTCGTCTATACATATCGCTATTTAGCTCCCTGTGTCATTACACCATAGGATGCCGTTGCCTCTAGTGATCGTTTTCACACGGTATATCTGGTTGCATCGGAGGGAGATTCGTGAAGAGAGCAAAAGAGTAAAGGAAAAGACACCTTCATTATTTTATCGACTCATCACCTTTTATCAACCGATTCGGTGAGATCAACTCACTCTTTTTATCTCCTGCGGCTCATGTTTGATGTCAACCAGAGACGTTCTATTCAAGGAACATCCGTGGCTACTGTTCGGGTGCCTCTTGTCCTCCTACTCCATCTGGGTCACCGCATTGGTCAGGATTTCAATACCTGTCCTTTATTTCACGCCTCTTACCTTCGGCCAAGTAATTCTCCCCCATCTCCCCCCAAGCATTTCTGACTTTTCCTGTATCAGATTCTTACCCTTTTGGCGATGGTTCCTCCCCTGAATTCTATTCTTGAGCTTTCTTACCAACGTCGCAGTGATCTTCGAGCGTATCTCCACAGAGCCCCACGATCTCTCTGGCTCCACATTGTTTTCTTCTGGACCGGCAGCCGGCCTATCCTCAGAGGATCTGACCACCTACAGGAAATCCTACTATCTTCGAAGGTCGATGATGCAGAGTACAGTGTCACACCATCCTCGGTCCCTGCAGTGGATCAGATCTATCACCCTACTCCTAATAATGCAGACGATGCCTCTTCCGCTCAGCTTGAACCAACCGTCGGGTCACATCTTGGGTCGACGAACGCTTGACGTTGATCCTTGTTGAGAGCCAGGCACATATGATGGGCGTGAGGTGTTATCATTTTCAATCTTCGACACTACATGTAATATTTCCGCTGAAGAATTGTTTCACCTGGGGCAATTGCGTAAGGCTTCTGTAAAACGAAGTCATTGCTTGTAAAATGGCCCAGATTTCAATAGAGTTCGTTCGCTAGAAATTACATGCAATAATTTTCAGCAGTCAATATGAACCAGTCATTGTCCGGTCACATCATCATTAAAACACTGATGGGCAGATCGTCTGTCCGGAGGGACACATCCGACGAGGGCGGACCAAATATGCAGGTGGATGCTATAGGCTCGTTGATAAACGTGATGCAGAATCCTGATGGAAATTGGGGTCCTAGTGGACTAGACATGCTGGGAGGGGTAGTCACCGTACTGCTCATTGACGTCGATGACGTAGACGACGTAGTGCTGGTCGTTGAAGTGGTACTCGTGAGTTCGACGAGGCTCTGTACAGCTTGGAGGAACACGTCAAGTATTGCGATAGTTATGAATTCCTCTCCTAGACGGAGGACAGATACGTCCCGCAATGTGTCTAGGAAGAAGCTAGCGCATGTTGGAGGTATATTGGTTCCAACACACTCAGGACTCAGGACATGCCCGAGTAATGCGACGCCTCGGGTGCAGGGCAACCTCGGCGGTCCCGGGATACGGTCCTTTTTGGCGGTGGCGGTGACGTTGGTGGTGGTGGGCGGGTAGGGCGGCGGTTTGGCGGGCAAATATGCTGTGGGACAGATGGCGCTATCCGTGGATAGTTTTGCGGTCTTACAGGGAAAGTTGTGAAATGGCGAAATGGCCCCGTCCGTATACGCGTTCGCGTTCGAGTTTTTCGCGAGCAAGGTAATACATGGAGATCAAAGGGTGGAACCCGCGCGTCGGATCCAAAGTCTGGTCCGTCGGCGTCGTGTGAGACAGGTGGGACTGCGAGGTCGGTGGGGAATTGGAAAGGGGTGGTCCCAGCGACGAAGACGCCGTAGAAAACAGTTTCCTGCGATAAAACTCGAAACTCAAGAATCTCTCCAATTTCCGTTTGATCGCATCTCTTTGTTTCAGGGTGGTATTTCCACCATGTGCTGCGTGTCCGTTCCGCCCGAATGTTCTGTGTTCCAAAGCCTGCACTGCACGGATGTATGAGTCAGATTCGATCACCTGAATGAGCTTTTTCTCAATGTCTTCCTCTGAACCAAATTCAAAGCCCTTCATGCCGCGGATCACCTGTCGATCGAGTTCGTCTGCGCGCAGTGGTTCGCGGTGGAGTAGATGAGCGTCAGGGGGCCCGCTGAATCCACGGACCATCCACGGATGGCTGAGGACCTCCGATAACGAGGCGCGAAGGTCAGAATTTGTGACCAGCATGCGCGATAAGAGGTGTTTACATTCTTTGGGGATCGGTTATCTTATGAAATATCAATATCTGTGAAAGAGTAGACGCATACCTGCACTAAGCCAAACTGGATATTCAACTAGGCCCCGCTTGATTTTTGCGTGCAGAGCGGGCATGCTCTGATCGTCAAATGGAACTTTGCCGCATACAAGGACGTACAATATGACTCCGAAACTCCAAACGTCGACCTCGGGACCTGTATAAACCTTGGCATTTAGCAGTTCTGGAGCAGCAAAGTATAATGAGCCGCAAAATGTCGAGAGGTGTGCGATCGGATCATATAGATTGGAGAGCCCAAAGTCGATTATCTTGATATTGCCCGTCGGGGAGATGAGGATGTTTTCGATCTTGAGATCTGGGTGGAGGTGAGTGAAAATGTCGCGATATGATCAGACATGTTGGGTATACGCATATCTGTACCACCAAGACGAACAAGAAGAAACAAGAAGGACTGACCCCGATGAACGACATTATTCCGATGACAATACTCTAATGCACTTCCAATCTGCCTCGCGAATTTCCTTGCGACCCGTTCTCTCAAGCGTCCGTGAGTGATGATGAAATCGAGCATCTGCTCGCCATTGACGTATTCGAAGACCATGTAGTAGTGGTGTTGATGGATGATCATTTCGCGCATTCCGCAGATGTAAGGGTGATGGAGGAGAAGAGAGACAGCAGCGCCGCGCAGAGTGCGAATTTCCTTGTATGCGTCTTTTGTGGCTTGCCTGGCGAGTGCTTTCTGATAACTGCCGCTACTCTCTGCGTGGGCCGCTGACAGTACTAGTGTTGCAGGGTTTACGCGGCGAAGGATTTTGACAGCGAACTGGATTTGTTTCAAAAGTCAAGTTGAAAGCTCGTGTGATTGAGGGGATGGGTACTCGCCTTCTCCCCTGTGACGTTGTGAACGGCCAGTTTGACCTTTCCCATGCTGCCAGCACCGAGGACCTTACTGAGAGTGTAGTCACCCAAGATCCCGTTAGACCGGTGGCGGCATCTTTTCCCAGTGCCGTCACGACGTCTCGTGGCCTGAGCCGCACTACGACCTGTGCGCGGGACAGTCCCCGCTGCAGTAAGGTTGAGGTTATATGCCTGGGGAGGCACATCTGAAGATAACCATTCCCGGTCCTTTTCATCATCTGGTGCGTTGCCGATGCCTTCATGATCAGTACCACCTGGTTGATCGGCTTCATTGTCCACAGGCTCTTCTTCGCTTAGTCCAGTGTCATGGCATGTCTTGGAGTTGGGGATATCTGAGACCAGCGTGACAGAACTGATATCGTCATGGCTATATGGATAGCTCTGCTCCAGAGTATTTTTAGTATTCCACAGATATAATATAATGCACTTACATTTTCTTTGTTCGAACTTGGTTTTACTGACTCCTTGAGCCTTTTCTTCCCTGCCCAGTGGCCTAGTAGGTCTAATATATATGAGAGTTTCCGCTTGGTTGGTCCTGCCATAGAGTTCCGAGTCCTAAATTTATTTAGGCTCGGTCTTATAGGACCTGAGCCACCCAAATCAAAATTCCACTCTAACGTTGCGGCAAACGCCGGTTTGGCTGTGTTTGCGTTCAAACCTGATTTGCCCCAGCGCACCAGCTTTTGTCTCTGTCGACCAGCTTCGATATCTCTATTTCCGCACGTAGAGCTCGATTGTTGCCTGCGATGATATTCAACCAAGTCCCAGTCCCAGCTGCTCATGAACTTGTATGTTTTATTTTTATTCTTCAAGTTTGTTCTTCTAATTAACTACTAAATCACCAGAATCGTGGCCAGATGAACGCGTTAACGGCCACCACCCCCCTTTAGCACCTTCTCCAGGACCCCTTCCATCTCCACAATCCTGGCCACAACTATGACACCACCAACCGCAATCGCGAACATCGGCGCCATGACCCACGCGGCGACTCAAACGACGCCCCGTCAAACGCGAGGTCAACATGACTCGCAGCCCGGTGTGCCCACCCCCTCTGTTCCTGTATTTATTTATTTCTATCTAGCTATAGGTTTTGTCTTAACCCCTTCCATCTCCACAATCCCGGCGACAACTATGACACCACCAACCACAATCGCGAACATCGGCGCCATGACCCACACAGCAACTCAAACGACCCACGCCCCATCAAACGCGAGGTCAACATGACTCGCAGCCCGGTGTGCCCACCCCCTCTGTTGTTGTATTTATTTATTTCTATCTCGCTATAGGTTTTGTCTTGACCCCTTCCATCTCTGCAATCCCGGTGACAACTATGACACCACCAACCGCAATCGTGAACATCGGCGCCATGACCCACGCAGCAACTCAAACGACCCACGCCACGTCAAACGCGAGGTCAACATGACTCGCAGCCCGGTGTGCCCACCCCCTCTGTTGTTGTATTTATTTATTTCTATCTCGCTATAGGTTTTGTCTTGACCCCTTCCATCTCTGCAATCCCGGTGACAACTATGACACCACCAACCGCAATCGTGAACATCGGCGCCATGACCCACGCAGCAACTCAAACGACCCACGCCACGTCAAACGCGAGGTCAACATGACTCGCAGCCCGGTGTGCCCACCCCCTCTGTTGTTGTATTTATTATTTCTATCTAGCTATAGGTTTTGTCTTGACCCCTTCCATCTCCGCAATCCCGGCGACAACTATGACACCACCAACCACAATCGCGAACATCGGCGCCGTGACCCACGCGGCAACTCAAACGACCCATGCCCCGTCAAACGCGAGACTCGCAGCCCGGTGTGCCCACCCCCTCTGTTGTTGTATTTATTTATTTCTATCTAGCTATAGGTTTTGTCTTGACCCCTTCCATCTCCGCAATCCCGGCAACAACAATAACACCACCAACCGCAATCGCGAACATCGGCGCCATGACCCACGCGGCGACTCAAATGACCCACGCCCCGTCAAATGCGAGGTCAACATGACTCGCAGCCGGGTGTGCCCACCCCCTCTGTTCCTGTATTTATTTATGTCTATCTAGCTATAGGTTTTGTCTTAATTGCTGGACAAGCTGCCAATCCCCCGCCCTCATTAATACCCAGCATGACCAGCATGACCATGATCACTACAACCACGAACGTGATCACGACGACGAACATGACCAAGACGACATGCAATGAACCCCCAACGACAATCGTGGAGTTGACAAGACGGATCGCGCAGCGGAGGTGGATGCACTGACTGCTGCCACCACACACAATGGACCCAGTGTTTACGACATGTATGATGTGTCAGGATGTCAACGCGAGGTGCTCCACACCTGGGCCAGCGCCCCATTCCCACCTCGCAAGCGAGCTGGCCACGTCAATTGACGTGCGCAGCGCCATTGTGAGGTAAGAATCTGCAGCACAATGTAACCATTGCAATGGTGACTGGAACACTCACACACACTGAGAGACCACGACAATTGAGGCACTCCACCTTCTTGACAGTGAACAGAGCTCAAGTCGGGCCATGGCAACAGCAATACACCCACAACCTCGCATACACAGCCTCTGCATCAATTGACGCGAGTGCATGTTTGTGAGGTAGTGGTATTGGCGCTTGCCGATGTGGTGTCACCCTGCCATAGGGTTCCTGGCAATTGGTTCGTATTGTTATCTCATGGTCTGATTCCCCCAGTTCTCGTGGTTTGCGAGGGTATCTGGTGCTTTCGTGGGTGGAGATGGGTATGGCCTAGCCGTGGTAATACAGTGACGTGGCTGGAAAAAAAGAGCAAATGATGTTTGTACTTATTAGGTCTTTTTTTCGTTGAACGCTCGCGAAAATGCAGCTAAACCTACCCTACTTGCTTGGAATTTTCACCTGCCTCCTCTCGCATTTGACACTGGCATCTATGCCGAGTGTTGAGTTCCCATTCTTCGGGGTTGGGAATGTTTCCAGGTGAATTATAATGAAGTTTTTGATGCTCTCGTTTCTCTCATTATTCCTCAGTTTCGGCAGACAAGTCAACTTATTGCCTCTGGATACTATGATACTACCACTGCCCCATCAGTCCGTGAGTATTTTTTTCATAATTTCTTCGTTCCTCTACACGCCTGCGTTACAGATGGCAATTCATTTGCCCTTGGAGGCAGTGGACCTCGTCGACTCATCCCCACTGCTCGTGAGCATTCATTTGATTTATTCATTGTTCATTTCACCTATGCTGTTACAGCCACCCATTTCTTCATCTATGGTTAAGTGCTTGTCTAATTATCCTATATCCGAGTCACAAATTGCTGTTGGAATGTGTGTTGCTTGTGCCAACTCTCCTGTTTATATTGTCTGACCTCTAATCCATAGGAAAAATTCATATTCATATTCAGTGAGCTCATTTACACCTCCACTGCTGTCTGTGTGTTGTGTAAGTCAATGCCACCAATATGGGTGTCTGTCTTTTGCCCGAGATGGGTGTCTGTCTTTTGCCCAAGATGGGTGTCTGTTGCAGATGTGCAATGTCTATAAAATTTCAATACTACACATATGGCATTACTACTTCATTTGGCTTTATGATTGGTTACTTAAATGCTGTATCATGCCTAAGCATAATGTTGCTACTATATGCCATTCTCTATCTCTCAGTATGCAGCAACATTTGATGTTACGCCATGACTTTCAAGTATTGTTAGCACTTTCACATCTTCCTGTAAAAATCTCAGTATTATGCAAGCCCAGACAAGCTCTCCTTCCTTCTGCCTTAATAATATGTAACACAAATGGTCTTCAACTCCCCATGAGTGTTAATCTATCCTGGCTATTCATTGTATATGATTTACTGTCCTTTGGTAAACAGTTAATAACAGTTGATTTACTTTCCTTTGGTAAACAGTTAACAGCTGATTTCCAGTGGAGTCACATATACATGCAGCATTTCAATTACATCATTCCTGACTGTTGTAAAATTTCCAATGTTAGTGTGCAGTCTATTGGTGAATATACAACAAGACCATCTGGAGGTAGTAGATCATATGTATTTCCCTCATCTGCTGTGCTGCCTTGTTCACAGAACAGTTGTGACAATCTCAATTGTGATTCTGTTTTCCACTTTGTTGATCATGTTGACAATGCTGGTCTAGAAGCTTTTCCAATTGAACAGTTATTTGTACACACCAATATTCCATTGACAGAACTTATTCCACATATTTCTGTTAGGATGGTGCAAAAAATTGCTCACATGCATAATATATCTATTGGCTCTCATGTTCCTAAGGAAAAACTGGCTTCACATTTTAAAAATCATGACTGTGTAAATTGCAAATCATTTGTTAGTGTTTTCTCTGTTACAATATGTCGAAAATCCAGAGACCGCTTGCGAAAGATGAAATCTAAGGCAGAAACATCATCTAAACATCAAGATCTTGTTCAATTAAATAGTATTGATCATTGCCCATTTCCTCCTGCTCCTCTATCCCAACAACTTTCACATACTGTTTTGTCAGATTTTTGTAGTGAATGTATGCCTAATAGATTTGAAGAGTCAGGATGTGCTGTTTGTGGAGAACTGGTACCATTACATGATCTAAGTCGATTGAAAAGTGTAAAAGGCATACTTAGTATTTTAGAAGCTCCTGGAGTTACAAGAGTTGAACGGAAAAAGGCAACTAATAAAATTCAAGAATACAAAGGACCTGTTTTAGACTATCAATGTGACAAAATCTGTAATAAGTGTCGAAGCTGTATTAGGAAAGGAAATGTCCCTGAACTTGCCTTAGCAAATGGTCTTTGGATTGGAAATGTTCCAAAAGAACTTGCAGATCTTCGCTTTGTTGAAAAACTCCTTGTTGCCCGTATACGTCACAACTGTTGCTTTGTGCGAGTGGCTTCAGGTATGAGGAAGATGATATCTCATGTTGTTGCATTTCAGTCACCTATTCCAAAGGTATATCAAGTGCTACCACCACCAGTTGATGAACTTGATGATGTTTTAGCCATTTTATTCACTGGGCCTTGTAAGCCAACAGAAAAAGACTTTGAACGAACACCCTTACTGGTGCGAAGGAACTATGTAGCAAGAGCACTTGAATGGTTGAAGCTTAACCACTCTAATTACCATGATTTAGATATATCTTATGATAATCTTGCTGGATATCCTGAGGATAGCCCACCTGTTTCTGTTGAATATCGTCAAAAAGAGACAAACAAAGTTTCAGAGGGGACAAGTGTATTTGATAATGAACTTGAGGATGGTACAGAACATGGAGACTGTCCTTTTGTTGTTCATGGGCTGGCAGGTGAGGACATGGGTACTAAGACCATTAACTCACTGAAAGGGATTGCACTTCAACATCTCAATAGTGGAGGTAAGATGTTGGCAATTGGTCATTCAGATACATTGGAATCTATTTACAAGAATCCTGAGCTTTATCCACAGATGTTCCCATGGCTATTTCCATATGGAATGGGTGGTATTGGATCTACATCATTGTCTGATGCTGAACACAAGCGTCATCTCCTGATGTATCATGATAAACGCTTTCAGACAGATATATACTTTCCATTTGTTGCTTTCAGCCATGCTCAAGTGAAAGCAAGCACAACTGGTGGTTTTCTCCTTGCAGAAAAGGCCAAATTCCATGATATAACCAATCGTCTGTTGAGTGTTGATCAAAATGTGTTGTCTTCATTGGCTAAAAGACTCTCTGAAGGTGAAGTGGTTAAACCTGTTAGCCAAGAAGAAAAAGATTGCTACCAATTAGTTCGTGATCTTGATCATGTAGGAGCTAAAGTAAGTGGATCCACTACAAGCAAGAAGTATATGAGAAATGAAATTTGGTCTTTGATTTCATACTGTGGTGCTCCTTCTTGGTATATTACATTATCCCCATCTGATAACAAACACCCAATTTGTTTGTACTTTGCAGATACAAAGGAGAAGTTTGATCTTAAAATTAGATCAAGTGATGAAAGAATGCATCTGATTGCTAGGAATCCAGTTGCTGGTGCACGTTTCTTCCATTTCATGGTTAGTCTGTTTATTAAGCATGTTTTGGGTGTAAATATAGATCATCCAGGAATATATGGAGAGACATCTGCTTATTATGGCACTGTTGAGCAGCAAGGTCGACTCACTTTGCATCTTCACATACTACTTTGGATTCGTGGATGTCTTACACCACAAGAGATTCGCAAGCGAATGTTGGATCCTTCCTCAGATTTCCAGCAAAATATGGTCAAATATTTAGAAAGTACACATGTAGGTGAATTTCTCACTGGAACAAAGGATCAAGTACTCCAAAATATTGATGAAGCTTCTCAGTCTCCAAATTATATAGATCCAACACAAACTTTGCCTGAAGCACCCCCTAATTCTTGTGATAAAATGTGTGGGAATTATCAGCTATGTCATGATTGGAACCTCTGGCAGATTAAGTATGAGACAGTGGTAGATGATCTTTTGGCAAAATCCAACATACATCGCTGTTCTAGCAACATAAATAAAGATGGCTCTCAAAATAAAACACGCCAATATGTTGGATGCTTGGATAACAAGTGGGGGAAATGTAAAGCAAGGTTTCCTCGTCCTGTATTTATGCAGACTGAAGTAGACTCTGAAACTGGTGCCCTTAATATGAAAAAGGCTGAGCCAATGATTAACACAGTTACTCCTCTTCTTACTTATTTGGTTCGCTCCAACACAGATGTAATATCTCTAAAATCAGGAACAGCAATCAAAGGGGTTATTCTTTATGTGTCTGACTCCATTACCAAAGTTGCTTTGAAAACACATGTTATATTTGACACTATTCGTGCCATGTTTCAAAAGAATAGTGAGATAATCAGTGGTAGTGAAACTCAAAAGGAGAAATCACGAAAACTCATGACCAAGATTGTGAATAATCTCAGTGCTAAGATGGAAATTGGTTCACCAATGGCCTGTATGTACCTTTTGCGAAATCCTGACCATTATACAAATCATCACTTTACCACCTTCTATTGGCAGAACTACATCCACAAGGCAAGACAGATCTGGGAAATTGATGAAATTAAGGAGCATGTTGAAAAGGTTGCCTTGATCAAACACAGAGGTTGTATTATTGGATTATCCCCTGTTTATGATTATATCTATCGCCCCCATGAACTGAAGGATATGTGCTTGTATGATTGGATAAGTCGATGTTCTCGGGAGAAGCTTTCTAAACCCAAAATGAATAAAAATTGCAGTGAAGAACTTGCTAGTGTCAAGGATGTGAGTGCAACTTATGATACATCTTTTACACATCAGGATGAGTCATTTATATCTGATATGGACAATCATTGCAATGACATTTCTGTGTCCATGGATAACTCAAAACCTGAGGAACCAGATAATAATGATGCAGGAGAAATTTCATCTTCAAATATGTCAATTAAGTCTTCTCCTGTTGGTTTGTTTGCATTTCTTGACTGTCATCCACTCTATAAGTCACATGGTACACGTTGTGTAAATGAAAACTGCATAAAAGTTCCCAATTTTGTAGGAGCCACATTACCACGATGTGATCAAGGTGATCGTGAATATTATTGCTCAACTATGCCTGCATTGTTTAGACCTTGGCGCTCTGGGTATGACTTAAAAACCAAAGATCAATCTTGGGATGAGTCTTTTTTATCCTATGACTTTACTTTGAGACAAAGAGAACTCATGAACAACTTTAATATCAAGTATGAATGTCTTGATGCTCGTGATGACTTTCATGTCCAGCTTCGTAAAGGTTCTGTTGTCTTGCCTAGTTGGATGGATGGTTCTGACCATACTTTGGATCATGGTGATGATTTGGAGCAAGTAGACAGTGACTACATATTTGAAGATGCCTCTGAAAAAATAAGTGATGAGTTCAACATGGAGTTCAAAGATATTGGAAAACGGCAGAAGAAACGTCAACTTGATATGGCAGCTATGCGCTCAATAATGAATAACACAGGTTGGACAGAGCCTTTATCCACAGTGATACCAGTTTCTCTGCCACCACCACCAGAGATTATCCAATCTGGAAGTCAATGGAAAGCTGTTGTGCAAAAGAGTAGACAAGATATACTTGAACACTGTGTAGAAAATCTTCCAAGTCATATTAATGGTGATTCTCTAACACAACCATTAAGCTATAACCAAGTTAAAGTTGTTGATAAATCATATCTTGAAAAAATTTCACATTCTAAAAAATCTTTGTTAGCACTAGACAATATTGTGAAAGACTTTAGTTTAAATGAAGAACAACAGAGGGCATTTTACATAGTTGCACATCATGCATCCAATACAAATTCTGAACAATTGAAAATGTATATTGGTGGTATGGGTGGAACTGGTAAAACACAAGTTTTGAAGGCATTAGTAAAGTTTTTCAAGTCAAGAAAAGAAGCTCATTGTTTTGCTATTGTGGCACCTACTGGAACTGCTGCTGCTTTGCTAGCAGGATCTACATATCACTATATGTTTGGTTTAAATGAGAATATTGATGAGCATATATCAAATAAACAACTTGCTCAATTAAGATCAAGATTGCTAGGTGTTAATTACATTTTTTTTGATGAAGTTTCAATGTTGTCTTGTCGAGATATGTATAGGATTAGTGTAAGGATGGCTAAGATTTTCAATGAAACTGAGTTGCCTTGGGGTGGATTAAACATGATATTTGCAGGGGATTTTGCACAGTTGCCTCCTGCAATTGGTCATGAAAATGCTTCTCTCTATAGCAGAACTGTTGGAAGTTTTTCTACCAACCACCAAGATCAAGAAGCTGCTATTGGAAAGTCATTGTGGCATCAGGTTACAACTGTAGTAATACTACGAGAAAACATGAGGCAAATACTTCAAACAAAAGAAGATGCACAACTTAGACAGGCTCTTACAAATATGCGATATAAAGCTTGTACTGCTGAAGATATTGTATTTTTGAGATCACGAATATCAAGTAATTTGCCTGGTCGTACATCAGTGAAGCATGACAACTTTAGACAAGTGTCAATAATTACTGCTTTAAATATTCACAAAGATGAGATCAATTGCTTGGGGTCATTGAGATTTTCTAAAGAGACTGGTCAACCACTGGTTGAATTTTATTCTGATGATTCAGTAGTTTCCAAAGATAGAAAAAAGGGAAATTCTCAAGCTAAAACTCACAAGTACCACACATTATCAGATAGTCTTAATGAAGTTCTGTGGAATCAACCTCATAGTTCCAACTCAAAATGTATCCCTGGGAAACTTTCATTGTGTGTTGGTATGCCTGTCATGATCCGGAATAATGGTGCAACTGAGCTATGCATTACCCGAGGCCAAGAAGGCATAGTGCATAGCTGGCAAACAGCAAAAGGTATGCAAGGTCAGAGAGTGTTGGACACATTGTTTGTAATGCTATATAATCCTCCACAAGTTGTGAAGTTAAATGGACTTCCTGAGAATGTTGTACCACTGACAAGAACAAGTGTTACAGTAGACTGTGCACTACCAGATGATTCATCTATTACATTATCACGCAGTCAGGTAGAGGTACTTCCCAATTTTTCAATGACTGATTATTCTTCACAAGGAAAGACAAGGCCTAATAATCCAGTTGATCTAAATAACAGTCGAACTCATCAATCATATTATACTGCATTATCACGTAGTGCATCTGCCCTTGGTACTGTTATTTTACAAGGATTTGATGCAAGAAAGATAACAGGGGGCGCATCTGGGGCATTACGTCAGGAATTCCGTGAGCTGGAAATTTTAGATGAAATAGTCAAATTAAGATACAGAGGCAAGCTTTCAAGTTCTGTTACTGGTGATCGCAGAAATTCTCTGATTGAAACCTTTAGATTGTGGAAAGGCAAGCATTATGTTCCAGAAAATGTGCACAAGGCAATTCGATGGAATAAGTCTGATCCATATATTCCAGGTGAAGAGGATAAAATTCCATGGAAAATTCTGGACAAAAAACAAAAAGTTCAAAAAGATGTTCTTCTGAAGTCAAATTATGTTCCTGCCCAAGGCAGTTCACCAGCATTGTTTTATCAAAATTCTACTAATAAGAGAAAAATAAGTGGGTCTTGTGTTGCCCCTCAGAGAAAGAAATTGAAAAGAAATCATAATATTAATGATACTTTATTGACCTCTATGAACATTCCAATTGGTACACTCTGGAGTAACAACAGCTGTGCATATGACTCTGTGATAACTATATTATATAACATTTGGCAGGATGATAAGATTACTTGGTCTAATTCTTTCAGAAATTTAAACCCTCAATTTCTTGGCATGTTGGTGGATGGATTTTCAAGATATTCTGAAGGTGAATGCTCTTTGGAAGAAGTGCATGATCATATAAGACACTATCTAGATCAACATTCACATCATAACTTTGCATGGGGGGTGAATACTAGTGTTAATATCTTATTAGATACATTGTTACAAACTGAAATCCCCATTCTTTCCTCTCATATTTCTTGCCCTCAACGTCATCCTGTGTCCAGACAGCAGGAAGCAGTAAAAAATTGCCATATAGATATTGGTAGGATTGACTTTGTTTCTATTCAGAATGAACTTGATCTGTTTGTAATTTCTCTAGCTTCAAAGTGTACAGTCTGCAATGACTTTCTACTTCGAAAATTTACTTTTATGAATGCCCCTCAGTTACTTGCCTTTGCTACATCTGCTTCCACCACTACTCTGGATCATAATTTGGTAGTCACTGTTGAAGGAAATACAGAACCAAAACCTTATCAGCTTAGAGGTGTCATATATTATGGAAGTGAACACTTTACATCTCGTATTATCAGTTTGACAGGTCAAGTTTGGTTTCATGATGGTATCATCACCGGAAGAGTTACAGAATATGAAGGAATGTTGGAGGATGTTGTTTTAACTGTTTGCAAATCAAAAAAACCTTGTATTTTGATATATATCCCTATATAAGTGCTTTCTAAATACTCTCATTGCAACTTGTATTAATGTCACCATCTTGAATGTAGAAATATATTCATATTTATGGGTTACAAGATGGATTAAATTAAAGTAAGTACAATTTTTGCTTGAATATACTGTTAATTTGATTTGATGAGGACGAGGATATGCCGTGCACAGCAACGGCCCTCTAGCACAAGTTGAAATAGGTTCGCTTTACGCCAGGTGGAACAAGCCAACCCGATCCTGAATGTGAGTCCAGGGAAGGAGCTGGACTGTTTAGGTCTGGATCAAGTATCAGTCGGCAGGAAATCCACCAATTGATAAATTCTCCCATGTCGTAAAAAAAAATAAACAATTTTTTTAGTCACATCACAAAAGGGCCACCTGGGCGTTGATGCACAGTTCAATTTTTCCGTTGCAATCGATGTGACGTTGATTGGGTACTAGAAGCGAGTACTGTAGCTCCCCGAAATGACCACAACGTAGATGAATACATGGGTATTTGAAAGGTGATAATAGTCACGTCGTAGACACACATGAATTTCATGACCACTCAACTGTCAATCATGATATGCGGTGCTACCCTCCGCGAAATCACTGCTGCACCCTGAGCCGCTGCACCTCAGCTCTCAACGCGTCCACTTGAGATCTCAAGTCTGGATATCTGCGAACAGAGGCCCCAGGCGCAGGGTCCGGCGGCGGCTGGCCCCTCAGCCGCTGAAGCTCGGATATCAACGTTTCCACTTGAGATCTCAGATCCGAACCATCATGGGCCTGGGTGGTGGCGGTGGCAGCGGCAGTGGTGGCGGTTGGCTGCTGCGGGACCTTCAGACGCTCCACCTCAGCTGTCAACACTTCAACAAGCGGCCTCAAGTCGGCACCAGTTTCTTCCTCAGGCATGGATACCCTTGACCGCTGTGCCTTGAGCTGCAGGACCTCGGATGCCAATGCTTCCACTTGAGATATCAATTCCGAACCGTCTCCTCTGGGATTGGCCTGGACCAGCGGCCGCCGCTGCACCTTCAGTGGCATAACATTAGCCATCTGTGATTTCAAATTTGAATCGCTGTTGCCGCCGTTGTCGTCTGCCTTCGCTGCAGAACGTTCGGTCAGCGGAGAAGACGGCATTGCGGGCAACGGTTTCTGCGTTTGGAGGGGACTAGGACGACTAGACCCAGAGCCAGTATCCTGATTATTCCTGTCTGACCATGGCGGATCATGGTTCCATTGACGGTCGGCACGAGGAGCACCCATGGCACCGGGAAGTTGGGCATCACTGCCACGGGGACCAGTATGCTCTACAGAGGGATTATGGTGAGAAGACCCATGCACCATTTGCACCCCACGAGGAGTGTAAATGAGCTGCGTAGGGTCAAATGGATTGTACTCCGCCATGGAGAGATCCTTGGGCGTGTGTTCCGGGGACGACAAGGGAGCACCAGGGGATTTTCCCTTGACTGACTCGGCTGCTGTTGTGGGGAATGAGACAGAGTTGACAATGTTCCTCATGCGGTAACGACGATAGAGTAAAAATGCTGCGAGGGTGAGGGAAATGAGAGCTGCGAAGAGACCGCCAACGACAGCGCCTACGGAGACACGTTTGGTGGTATGAGCGCCTTCGGAGTTGGTGGTGGCGCTGGGACTAGAGATAGAACTAGAGGTAGAACCGGACCTGGAGGGACTTGCGGTACTAGAGTCAGACAAGGCGACCGTAGTAGTGACAACGAGTGCAACCGGAATTGCAGGTGTGGTGAAGGTTGTGGTGGAAATAGTGGTGAAGATAGAGGTGAAAGTTGTTTCTAGAGGATAGTACTCGGTACTGGTGAACGTCCCTTGAAAGAAGTATGTTTCGACGCATCCGATCATGGCATCGGAGCCAATCGTGCATGACATGGCAATGGAATCATCGGAATACCACTTGTGAGTGCCGTCGTCCACCAGTGTATCTGTCCCAAGTGGGCAGTTTCAAGTTATCCGGGGAAAATGAGATGGGCGAGACTTACAACTATACGCCTCACTCGTACTTGCCGGTGACGTTAAGAATCCCATATACAGGTAGGTCGTTGTACCCTGCGCCGCGCCCAAAGTAGATATGGAATACGAATCAACGCTCAGTGGTAGTTCGCTCAACACTGTCGTCTGGGTGGTCACGGTTAGGTGCTGCGCTAATAAAAATTAAACATTCAAAGCTCTCCACATAATCTTCTTTTGCAATTGTTCGTACCGACAACATGGAGTAGTGCGGCGAAGCCAAAGACAACCGTGGTAGGGCCCGTCATCTTCACGGCGGACCGTGACAAGCGTAAACTGGAGCTATCGAGGGTTCGAGCGGTAGCCCCGAACAAGTACTAGTACGACTTGAACTTATTGTCACCGTAATGAGTTCATAGGCGCTTTCCAGTTGATGATGGGAAAGTTCATCCTGATAGGACACAGGACCAGCCGCCAGGAACGCGGAACACATGATGCACGCCATGTACCGGACCGGTTCCACCGATCCGATGATGGGCAAGGCGATTTCGTGCACGTCGCTGACGGCGTTGGTCGAACGTTTCGCACCTATCACTACGGCAGTATCCACATCTTCGAGCCAGTAGACAAGTCGTAGAGAACCTCGTATACTTACGCTTGGATGAACTTCGATGAAGATCATCTCGCTGAAGGATCATCCCCTCGTACGACACATGTACAGAGTATCCTCTCCGGCGTTCCCACTCCTCGTCCCTTCTTCATTTTATTCTTCTGATTTCCTCACCGGGGAACCTCATTAACCCTCGTGCCTCAGGCTAGCCTACAGAACACCTTCGTCAGCATATGCAAGCTTGCAACGACACTGCGACATGTCCAAGCTGCAGCCTTATCATCCGAACGATTTATGATCCTGTGCATTTTAGTACAGTGATTATATGCAGAAGAGAGGTCCTCTCAGGCAGCAGTGCTCTGAGAAGGAGGACAAGGGAGAGAATTTTCAGAATGCGATTGGAGGAGTGTTGTATGAAGCCTCGTCGTGGTCTCTTGGTATTCTTTTTGACTAGATATGATGAAGTATCTCGGATTCTCGGTCGACATATTCAAGAAATCCACGAAATGCATGTCAATTCTCCATATGGTAAACAAAGAAAACAATTCAGCAACTTCGCAAAAGTCGAGGGCGTGATGCGCATTCATGCACACAGTAAGCAGTTCCATGGCCCATTGCCCGTACACAACAATCGACAACGAGAGCATTCCCTAAGGTTGGTTGGGGTACTAGAAGCGAGTACTGTACCTCCCCGAAATGACCACAATGCAGATGAATACATGGGTATTTGAAGGTGACGATAGTCCCAGCAGATCCACACGAAATGACCATTCAACTGTCAATCATGATACAGAGGTGGCGGGATGTCACCAACGGCAACTGACTGCTGCACCCTAAGCCGCTGTACCTCGGCTTTCAACGCTTCCACTTGAGATCTCAAGTCTGGACCATGTATGGGATCAGAGGGCGCAGCGACAGGCAGCGGATGTGGTGGTGGTGGTGGTGGTGGCGGCGGCGGTGGCGGCTGAGCCCTCAGCCGCTGAAGCTCAGATATCAACGTATCCACTTGAGTTCTCAGATCCGAACCATCATGGGCCTGGCCGGTGGCAGCGGCGGAGGCAGTGACAGAGGCGGCGACTGGTTGCTGCTGAACCTTCAGACGCTCTACTTCAGCTCGCAGCTCTTCAACAAGCGGTCTCAAATCGGAACCACTGTCATCCTCAGGTGTAGATATCGTTAACTGCCGCGCCTTCAGCCGCAGAACCTCGGACTGCAATGCTTCCATTTGAGATCTCAAATCCGAATCGTCTCCTCTGGGACCGGCGGGCGACTGCAGCTGCGTCTTCAGCTGTGTAACCTCAGCTTTCAAGGTCTCCATCTGTGATCTCAAGTCCGAATCGTCGTTGTCGTTGTCGTTGCCGTTGTCGTTGTTGTTGTCGGCCCTCCCCGCAGTCCGTTCAGCCAGCGGAGAAGACGGCATTGGAGGCAATGGCTTCCGCATTTGGAGTGGTGTGAGACGGCTAGGCACAAACCCCATATCCCTATTAGTCCTCTCTGACCGTGGGGAATCACGATCCAATTGACGGTCAGAACGAATTCCCAGGGTACGAGGAAGTTGGGCATCACTGCCACTGGGACCAGTATGCTCCACAGAGCGATTGTGGTGAGAAGACCCATACACCATTTGCACCCCAAGAGGAGTGTCAATCAGCTGCGTAGGGTCAAATGGCTTGTATTCCGCCATTGGGAGGTTCGTGTCTTCCGGGGACGATGACAGGAAATTTCTCGTGACGGAGCCGGCAGCTCGTGAGACAGAGTTGACAATGTCCCTCGTGCGGTGGCGACGATAGAGTAAAAATGCTGCGAGAGCGAGGGAAAAGAGACCTACAAAGAGACCGCCAACGATAGCGCCTATGCGAGCACGTTTGGTGGTATGAGCGCCAGAGCTGGTGGCGCTGGGACCGGAGGTAATGGAAGCGCCAGGGCGGGTGGTTGCGGTACTAGAGGTGACGGTAGCAGTAACAAGGAGTGTAATCGGGGTGGCAGGTGTGGTGAAGGTTGTGGTAGAAGTTGTGGTGGTGAAGATTGTGGTGGAAGTAGTGGTGAAGATTGAGGTGGAAGTAGTGGTGAATGATGAGAAAAAAGTAGTGGTGAAGAATGCGTCAGAAGTTTCGGACGTGGAAGTCAACGTAGTCAAGTACGTGGAAATCCCTGTAGACAAGTACGTGGAAATTCCTTCAGACGAAGACATGGAAGTCTCTTGAGACAAGTACGCTTCGACGCATCCGATCATGGTATCGGATCCAATCGTGCAAGACAAGGCATGAGAAACATCGGAATACCACTTGTGCGTGCCGTCGTCTACCAGTGTATCTATCCAAAGTGGGCATACTGAAGTTATCCAAGGAACAATGAGCTGGGCGAGACTTACAACTATACACTTCTCTCGTACTTGATGATGTTAGAAATCCCATATACAGGTAGGTCGTTGTACCCTGCGTGGCACCCAGAGCAGATATGGAATATGAATCAACGCCCAATGGTAGTTCGCTCAACGTTGTCGTCTGGGTGGTCACGGTTAGGTGTTGCGCTATAAAACCAAAAATTAATAGCTTCCCACATTATCTTCTCTGCATTGTTCGTACCGATAACATGTAGTACTGCGGTGAAACCACAGACAACGGAGCCAGTTATCTTCATGGCGGACAAGAAACTTGCTCTTGGCGATGGCGCCTTCGAGGGTTTGAGCCTGCGAATACCGCTAGCACCGACCAAGTATCGCCACAGCCACTGGCATGAGGGAACGATCATCTGATAACGCTCACGTGACTCGTTTGCTCGCATAAATATCTTCAATAAATATACAATCTCTGGTAGTATCGAAACAAGCCTGAGTCAACCCTAGCTCTCTTCGTAGATCGCTCTGCCGTCGCTGAAGACCCGCTTACCGGCGATGACCAAAGGGGAAATTTGAACGACAGACTTGTGGACCGGGCACGCTTGCACTGGGCGAGAAGACGCGCAGAAGTGGTGTATGCAGCGGTGTTACTCATGGCGAGGGCTGCGGGGGGACTTCTCAGACGGCGAGGCCGGTTCTCCGACCTTCCTCTCCAACAACAGCTCTTCGAGCACGTCCACGCCCTCAAAATCTCCTGCGACTGTTGAGGTAGGACTCCCAATATCCGAAAGCAACTCTTCCATGCCTTCTTCATCAACGACGTGGGCAACAGCCTCATTGTACTCAACGATCTTTACCCCCACATTGTCAGCCTGGCCCCTCCTGCTGCTCTCCCACAACTCGTCGCACAGCGTCTGATCCATCCCGTTGGAATCCTCCACGGCACTTGTGTGCTCCAGCTGACCCAACTTCAATTTCACCACCTCCCTCGCGAGTTTCTTCTGGTTATCCTGCAACCACTCGTTGTGGATCTCCTCGACCTCCATGTCGTGCCGGGAAATCCTCGAACGAAGACTTTCAACATGCCGCTGGCTCTCCTCGAGATCCGTGACGAGACTCGCCATTAGGCATTCCCGGCGTTCATCAAACGCATCCCGTTGAGCCATGTCAACGATGCGGGCCAGTTGCAATGCCTCCAACTTGGCTTCAAGCATGCGGATCTTTTCAGCTGACGTTTCCTCCGTCTCCAGTGGCTGCTCGCCGACTTCAGCACGCAAAGCGCCGATCTCCCTATCCTGTTTCCAAACCCTGTTGAACAGAAGCAGGCGATCACGGAACGCAGCAAATGCGTTCTGGCTCAAACTTGTACGCAACGACAGCAGCGCCGAAGAGAGGCGAGCGTTCTCTTGGAGCAACCTCGCTCGCTCGATTCTGTGCTTTTTGATGGCGAGACGGCGCTGAAGGTCGCCGTATTTGGCGCTTTCGTGGGAGGTAATAGGGAGGCGGTCTGTGACGATGGGTTGTTGCCTTAATCTGTCTCCGATCCGAGGCCGCCAGGGATTACCCGTGATCAACGTGAGCGAGAGGCACAGAACGGCAAGCACGATCCAGATTCCAGAGGGGGTGAGAATTTATTTTGGAGAATAGTGATACGAATGATGTGCCATAGATGCTTGGGAGATCTAGCGCCATGACGAACGCCTGACTAGGTCTTGCGTCCATCTCGTTTTCTTCGTTGAGAATTTATCGAAGAGAAAGGTTCTGGGTGTGCGCAAGTAGTCAGGAAGAGCGTATCTCCACGCTAGGACGGTCTTTTGTGTGGGCCAAGGATGGGGACCTCATGGGGGAGGGCTGTCTCGTTAAGAGTACAGATATCACGACTGCGAACATATGACCGTGCCACGAAAGCGTGTGTATTGGTTGCTTGAGAACGCGGGGTTAACGTCGGCTTGAAGTGCAAAGGAGGCAGGCGTGTGTATTTACATAGACCCTTCGGATCCATTACACAAGATCTGGGTTAGAACATTTCCTGGGCGTTGGTCTTGGTTCGACCAATAGCTGATAGTCCAACAGTAACTGGCGAGCAACTTGGGTAGATTCCCAGTTGCTTTGTCTAAGGTGTTTGTTTGGCAAGAGCTTTTGAAACAAATACACCCTTACGGTTCATCAAGTGCTCGCAGCACTGGAACGTTTCTTTGCGGAGAGATCCACATTGGTATTTCTTTTATGGTGGAGTCTAGTTTATAGGCAACAATTGCTTATTGACGCTGAATGTGTCAAACGATTTCCAGCAAGAATAAACGAAGCTCCATCCCTCGGTCTATCCGAATCCCTTCGAATTCGTTGTGCGGGCTTTCGACTTGGCCGCCATCAAACCGGGACACCCGAGGCTCAATGGAAGCACCATCAATTTCGAAAATTTAGAGGCCCAGCACGGCGATGTTGCACCATCACCTTTCAGTTTTACGAACGGTGGACGCGGTGCTGTACAATGGTGGGTATGTTCAACTTCACGGAACCCTTAGGGAAATCAAGTCGTTTGCCATAAAACTGCCACTACACCCGCCACCCATCAAGTCGTCAAATCTAACCTCCATCTCGGTGTTCGTATCAATCCAAGAAACGATTTTGTTTCAGTTTATATTTTTCACGAAACACGTTGGACATTTTTCACATCAGGTCCACGCTATTGTCCTTCTCTAGAGGCGAAAATCTTGCGCTTTGGTCACAAGAACAATTCACCGTCTGGCTAGAGCCAGAGGGTTATGATTCAAGTATGATGTCTTTATTTTATTCACGATATGAGGCATTCGGTAATTCACTGACACAACCACCCAGACATTATTATCCGAATGGGATCTCGTGGCGTTACCTGAAGAACTGCAGGAAACCATGATGCGCACTATCCAGGGCTTCAGAATGTCAAGCTGGCATATGGTGTCGAGTGGTAATTTTGACATTATTATCCCTCAGCCACGCTGGAACCCAAACGGATACCGGTACTGGTTTTGGTTTTTTCAATCTTTTCGTGAATATGGGCTGACCCAACGATATCTCAATCAGGGTCTTTTCCTTGTTGGCCAAATCAACGGTAGAGGGGTGTCCAATTAGTTTTTCCGAACCTCTAACTATTGTTGTATCTTACCAGGAACGACCGGGTATGAAGAAGCTGCTGCTCAAGGAGTCGTGGCTGGAATCTAGATGCTGGGGTTTATATATTCTCAGACCGGACTTTCACCTCAAGATCGGAATACCGTATGACAATCCGAAGCGATGATGCGGACTGTCGGCTTACCGAAAAAGGTTTGTCAGTATACCCATATTCTTGAGTCTATCAATCATTGGTGGCCAGAACAGGATGGAAAGCTGGCGTTGTATCTGACAAGCGATGGGCATCGTTTGACACTATTCGAAATGAGATTGCCAACGTTACCAACCTCATGAAAACGTTCTTCCTCAGTCCACAGGTGAGTTTCACTGCTGCAGTTGTACTATTTTACAATCGCAGTGCATGGTTTCGATGTTCAATGTGATGGTGTGCCCAGGAGTTGTTTTTGTCTGGAACGGTTAATTTTAGGTCCGGTCCGAGCGGTCCGCTGTCTTTAACCTGGCAACACCACGCTCGATGATCCAGACAGCTGTCCAGTCTGCGTTTCATGAGTCCTTCGAAGCTTAAAGGTACATGCGATCTCATTTATCCGCACGATCGACATATTTAACTTCACAACATGATGACCTTTGGTTTAACGGCACATTCATCTCATAATGCAACAGCGTTGAAAAACTTGAGCAAGGTAATCCATTCAGAAATTAAGAGATGGCACTGAAATACAACACCCGAATATTCGCACCGGCCTTTGGGTATAAGCTCCCAAATAGGACCCCGGCTTATCCCTATAAATGTTAGATCCGATTTCGGCCCAAATTCAAAAAATATGTCCGGGCGATTTTTTTGCCCAGAGGGCACTTCGTGTCTGGATGAGGGATCTGGCTTACTTAAATGCCAAAAATTTGTCTGGATGATGGATCTGACATGGCAAAAACTATTAAAAAAATTCTCAATGCCACGAGGCATCTATAGAAAATACTAGTCCATCTCATCATCCTCCTGCCTCCCACTACGCTTCTGAAACTCTTTGAGCACTTTGGCCAATGGCATTTGATACTTCTGCAATGCCTTGAAGACGTCAGCATCTTTTTCGCCCAGTTCAATCCCAGTCTGCGTCATGAGGGGGGGAGAAATTACTTGTTGCGGCTGAATTCATTGGAAACGTAAGTTGGTACGTTCTGGCATAGTGTCGGGATCAATATCGAGGACTGTGTGAGACATATCTGAGACCGGAAGCCTGAGGATCTCTAGAGGTAGCAATTTTTTCCATTGTAATATTGCAATCTACACTAGTATACATATGGTCTGCCGACACTCGGCATGTTGACCATGTCCGGATATGGATCTGACATTTCTGAAATTTGGGAGCCATGTCTGGACAAAATGTCTGACCTTCACACGATTTTGCCTGCCCATGTCTGGATGAAAATCTGACATTTTGACCGAATACCAATCTTTTTGTCCGGATCCGGGATCTATCCTTAGTACAGATAAGCCGGGGTCCTTCCCAAATCTGTGTCTCGTCGGAATTGTCATCGGCCAATTTCTGACAATCACAACAAATATGGTCTCATATCTCAAGTTACATACCAAGATATGATAATCGCGTGATTTATCACCCAAAACCTGGCCGCTACTTAGAAGAATGATGCTGTGAATCGAGGTTAGCATAAACGGAAGTACAAATGGCGGTGACGTACAAGTAACAGTTCGGTTGATTTGGTACAGGCCGCATGTCAAAGCCACATATGGAAACCGAGAGTGATCAGCTAGTTTTCGGATCTGCCGTGTCAAGTCCGACGCGGCATGGCATCAAGACCCGGGACACCATTCCTTAGTATTCTGAGTCACTCACTTTAAGAAAGTCTGTAATTATTTTCTTTCAATCTTTGAAGACAAAATTGAAAAAAACTGGATACTAGTCTGAATGGTCCCTGCTATAAGCCATTTGACTCACACAAATGCTGAGTCCTAGAATGCATAACAAATGACTACAAAAGTCATAAGTAAATGAAAGAAATAATGAAAGGCATCTCGCTCACCTCAGCATTTACATGAGTCAAATGGCTTCATTGTTATGGGACATCTTAGGGATGGCTCCAGCAAGTCAGACAACTATCAAGTGATCAGAGAGTAATGAGATGCAAGGATGAATTACAAGCACTAATTTATTAATTTTCTTTATTTCCTGCTGCTCTGCACAATTCAATCAATACCACATTGCTGTTGTGCCAAGGGCTCAACCCCTTGATAACTTGTATTGTGTCCACATTCACTGTGAATGAATGGAGTCTCATAGGTGCCGGCCTAGTAGATGTGTCAAAAGCACAGTAAACATGAATGATACTGGACAAGTGTTTGGACAGTCAGTGCAAATATTTGGAGCAAGATAACCAAATGAGACAACATTTCTTCCTAGGCTGAACTTCAACTTTACATGGATTGGAATTTTACATTATTGCAGTAGCATTCCAAGACAATGATAATAAAAACAATGCAGCTATAACAGGGAGGTTCACAGAATTCCCTCCTTGCCTGAACCAGACCATCACTACCCTGATCCCAACAATTGAGAGGCTTTGATAAAAGGGTATATATATGTTAACTCTTTTGCTCATTGTGAAGCCAACTTTTGTTACCTAACTAGATCATGGAAGATATTGGATAATATGATATGCTCGTATACAACTTCCCTTACAACATTGAACTAGGAGGGGTGCAGGAAGATAGAAGGCTGTAGAGCAACCTGGGACATTGCAAGCAATGGCAAGCATTGGAATCACAAGCTTATGCTGAAGCCTGAAGTATTTGCTATGGAATAAGTCATATCACTGTGCAACAGCCACACTTGTACACCAAAACATGAGAGTCATGCATAATGCAGCAAGGCTCAGGGCTGAAGAACAGGAGGTTGTTCAAATGGTAACCCCCAAAGACCCCAACAACACTGAAACCACATCAACAGAGAACAATAACAACATGACATCCCATTACCACATGACCCCAATGTGAATGTCTGTATGCATAGCAATGTATTGGAGGCAGGGTTCTTGACGAAAGGGGCAATTCATATCATAGGCACGTACCCCCTTACAATTCATTTCCAATATACCTCCTTTTCCATATATTAGTTGTATATTGCATCAGCTCCCACTCCTTTATAATCTATTCACTAGTGTAGTTTGTGTTCACGCTCGTTTCCACCTTCGCATGAACACCAGGTACGATACCATTCTATGTTACATGTAGTACATTCGGTACTCACAATACACATGCTCGTTTCCACCTTCGCGTGAACACCAGCCCACTGTAGAGGCTCCGGGCCGTCTGGACCTGAATCCTCTTCATATCCCACATCGTCCCCGTCCATTCCCATTCATGTATCGTTGATTCCGGTCCTCTCCATCGATTCCACTCCGGATCCCCCTCCGGAATCGTTCATACTCAAGATGCAGTGTACCCGGAATCACTACGTATATAGTTACATATGATATATCTTTGTTTCCCGTTACTTAGTACATAGCACCATTCCTCCTATACTCTGCTCCACTCCACCCCTATCAGTTACAGCCTTCGGTTGTAGTACATAGTTACTACAGCACAGGATCACTCCCAGTAGTATAAAAGATGTACCCTTATACTACAACCATATCGTATTACATCCCATCATATTACATCTTATTATCCCGCTTCAGTTCTATTTCTGAGTCCGCTCTTCGTATCGTCTACACCGCTCATAGTCCTTTCCCCATACTCTCCCTCTGAGTCCAGAACCCCTGGATTCGGGTTGGATTGACTAGACTACATAGAAACACTTTACTCCTCTGATCACTTCTTAGCTGATCACCCTTTCCATAGATTCCTATTCCGGGTCTACAACAGAACTCGCCGTCACACCGCGTTCTTCAACCCGTCGTCCCGCCAAGACCATTTCCGCTCCGGCTCACTAACCTTCGTCAGTTCTGACTGATAAAACAGCTAAGGAAAGAATAAGATCTAAAGAATAAGCTAGAGAATATGTAAGTATATATTATGAAAGTAGATGAAGGAATATCATGTACATCTCATTATGTTGTGGTAAACCATACTGAGATGTCCATATAAGGAATCTGTGACTAGGAGTGAATAATTATATAGTAAAGGTAAATGAATGGAGTCCAGCTTGTATATTCAATACAATGGATGGTTACTGCTGTGGTGAATGTGGCCTTTGTAGGCACAGATTCAGGGGGTGCAAGTCCTTGTTGATGGGGTCAGACTGTCAGAACCCAAACTCAACTTGTTTGTATGTATGTACACATAACACTATATACCTATATAGTATCTATCAAGAGTGTACTGAGAAAATGGTGAATAATGGAGTGGAGGGAATGTGAAGGGAGATGAAAGGAAGGGAGACGAAGGGAAAGTAAGAGAGATCAGAGTTCACAGAGATATCAATCTCTACACCACAGGAAACCAAGAAGCCCATCCTTGAGTCCTTGATGTATAAAAGGCTATAGTCAGTATGTGATTCATTAGAATTAGTCTGGTTCTCATCCCTCAGTTGTCTACTCTTGTACTATTGAAATTTCTGTTTTCTCTTCTGTTTGTAATTCATCCTTGAGTCTCATTACTCTCTGATCCCTTGATAGTTGTCTGACTTGCTGGAGCCATCCCTAAGATGTCCCATAACAATGAAGCCATTTGACTCATGTAAATGCTGAGGTGAGCGAGATGCCTTTCATTATTTCTTTCATTTACTTATGACTTTTGTAGTCATTTGTTATGCATTCTAGGACTCAGCATTTGTGTGAGTCAAATGGCTTATAGCAGGGACCATTCAGACTAGTATCCAGTTTTTTTCAATTTTGTTTTCAAAGATTGAAAGAAAATAATTACAGACTTTCTTAAAGTGAGTGACTCAGAATACTAAGGAATGGTGTCCCGGGTCTTGATGCCATGCCGCGTCGGACTTGACACGGCAGATCCGAAAACTAGCTGATCACTCTCGGTTTCCATACCACACTTCATTTTAGAAGGCATCAAGTTAGCACCGACCCAGTCTCCAGTTGTGATTGAATCAAGGCTCGTGAAGGCCACTTTACCGCTTCCCAGGTGCTGAAACTTGAACTATACGACATGCACCAGAAAAATCTTTAAGTTAAGACTGAAGGACATAAACGCACCTGCATACGTCCGTTATTGGCGGACTCTGACCCTGTGGCGAAGAGATAAAATCTCCAGAAGCCGAGGAGTCGTTTACTTGAGCGATTCCTAATATTGTACGCTATGTCTTCCAGGATACCTGCGTTACATTGTAGGTTAGCATTGCACAAAGAAAACGCCGTGCTGGTCAGAATGCGATCCATCGCTATCGTCCTACATTCAGACGCCACGTCAACTCGCACTTACTAGATACTGGTTCTTGCTTCTTTTTCTCCTCAGCTTTTCTCCTCTCTTCCTTTGTCTGTTCATCCGCCTTCCGTTGCTCTTCCGCTGCCTGGTCCTCCGCCCTCTTTTTCTCCTCAGCTTTTCTCCTCTCTTCCTTTGTCTGTTCATCCACCTTCCGTTGCTCTTCCACTGCCTGGTCCTCCGCCCTCCTTTTCTCCTCAGCTAGCCTTCTCTCTTCTGCTGCCTTCTTTCTTTCCTCTGCGACTTCGCTCAAGTCGGCTGCCTCAATAAAGCAAATCTGGTTGTATGTGCCCTGGTGATCGGTCATAGCACCGAATTTCCAGTGCTATTAAATGGAAACGAACCTTGCCAGCTTTCACGCCCACCTGCAGAATTATACCCTACATGATCAGCCAATAAACGGACTATGGCGAAATTTACAACAATCACCTGATCATTGTCCAATACGCCAAGTGCAAGAGGATATTCAGTTGCGTTATCGTTTCCGCGGTGTGTAATTCTACCACCAAAATGTGTTCAACAAGACGATCTCACTACAAATAGCATCGAAATTCACAAATAAGCAACGCTCTCAAGTTTCCAATCGGGCAGATTATTTGCTGTGGCTGCGAACTTCAAGTCCACGTTTTGGTCGTCTTGCTTACCGAAGAGGAAGGCTTGTTGCCCGACGTTTTTGATCCAATGCAGGCCATTGACTTTCGGTTTGATCTCCCACTGTTATCGTCAAGTGGTTTGAGGACAGACTACCTGTCTTCTGGCTGGATGATCTATTCTTACCAACTGATCGCACGAACCCTTGTCTAGAATTTTCCCGTGCACCGATGAGGCGGACGTCATAGTGAGGACTAGGCCACTCAAGGTCCAAATTCGGTACGTAGCAACGGGTAAAGTCGGCAAAACTTCGACAATCTTCCACTTCTTGTCGTCGGTTAAGGCCTACAAAAGTTAGAAAATTTAATACAAATGAGTTTAGGACGAGACGGTTTCGGGACTGACCGCGCCGGAAGTAGTCTTTGAACTTGAACTCGCTAACCCAGATCACCGCTCCAGCAAAGAGAACAGCCGAAAACATACGGTGCAATTTGGAACGACAGACAGGAAGAACTTCTTTTTGCCATCGGAGTAGGCCACGCTGTGCATATGTTGAACAAGTTGTGTCATGCACCGGCTTGTAAGACGAACAAACTTCCAGACAGTTGTCCCATTCCGAGACTTCATGTTCGTGACAGTCCAGATCTCCGCCTTGACGTTGCTTTCGTTAACAACCAAATTTCTTTCTGTTGTATCGACCTGTTCCGAAGGTGCAAAGACAAAGACATTCTTGATCACGTAATCAGCCATACGTTCGCCAACTCGGACGAACATCCGCTGAAGCAAATTGGAAAAACGGAATGAAAACAAGGGTCAAAGTGATTGCCTGTTGTCTAGCGCTATCCACCGGACAGCTGTCCTTCTTAGGACGCAAGACGGGTGGCTGAGACGAATCCGTGGAGAACTCAAGAAAGGTCGCGTACTCGACGTTCTGGATTCGGTAGTGCATTTCGGGTTTGAGTGTCGACATAGTCAGAGAGCTATGGAAAGGCCAAGGACTGTGGTGCGCCAAATTATACCACGAGTTGTGCCACCAGGATAATAGACTCCCCGAGTAGATGGAACAGGATGCATGGTTCACGACGTACACATGCTGAATATAGCCTACACGTTCCACTGGACAATCGATCGATGTCAAGTGTCTAGTCTAGATCGATATGACCCTCAACACCTCCTGTCATCACGAGGCCCTATCGTAGATATATCGAGGTATCGTTTGTGTTTTTCATGTTATTAAATTTCAATATCCAACCCCAATGCCATGTACAGGAAACCCCGTGTCCGAGTCTACCACTGTGTCTCTTTTGAGTGGTGCACGTTCAACAAGCGGGGTGAATTCGAAACCTTTTGTTCAAGCCTCGTTGCTTCTGATAAAGGAAGCATCCGAGATTCCGAGTCAGTTGTTGCATCGACTCACATTACAATTTGATAACGACTACCAGTATATATATCGGCAGATACGTCTCAGAGCCCGTGCAATGTCTCAATACTACCTCATCCAGAATGTCGAGTTTGCGACCTTCCTTGGGTTGGCCAACATCTCCAAAGATACAGAGGGAGACCCTTGCGCCTCTCTTGCCATGCGTCCGTTCAAGGGTGATGACGAAACCAAGCAACAGGTCTCTCTCTTTACACAACTTTTGCTCTTAAATTTGCTGATACCTGTTATCCTGTGATAGTGGACATTGAAAAAGAAAGAGGGGAAGCCGTGCTGGATCGTCAATGTGTACTCTCCGCCGCCTGCTCCTGAAAACGACGGTTTCGCATTCTACTTGACCCAGAACGGCAATCAAGCTGCTGTGACTTATGTGGAAAACCCGGAGGAATATCTTATGTGGACCATTCCGTCTACTGCCACCACCGAGCATTTCAAGTCGGTTTCTCTTCATGAATGCGCGTTATAATCTGTTCATTCTTGCACACAGGATATCGAGGGGGAAAGGAAAAGAAATCGTTCATCTTCAAGTTACAAATGACGGTAAAGTATGTTCTCCGCTATCTCATTTCGATATGGGGATCTGACTGTGTGTGTGGACGCAGTTAATTGTTGACAGGGTGTGTCTTCGAGTGTTGGATTTCGGCGTCATTCTTGACGACGCTCTTTTTTTAGAACCCTGGTGGCGGGGACCTCTGGGAACTCATCAAAGTCTGGCCGACCCTAGATCGAGGTCACTATCGACTCCGGGGTTTGAACGGCCGGGTTCTAACCTACTCGACGACATTGTCTGCCCAAATTCTGGGCAGCAACCCGGACTTTCAGCAACTTGTGAGAAGAGATTTTGTCACTATGAGAACCAGTCGTTCTGACACCATGTTAACATTATCAGTGGGAGGTCGAACCGAAACCAAATGGAAATTGCATGTTTAGACTTTCACCACAAGGAGACTACCTTAACGCAACGCCCCAAACCCATCAGTCGGGGTTGAAATACTACAAGGTTGGCATGGATCCAATTGCAGTGGATTCACCAAAGAAATTCCAATGGACTCTTCAGTGTGTTGGCGGGTTTGCTTATTCGTAAGCTTCCATTACTTTATCTCGTACATGTCATTGAACCCTTCGTCATTGTAGCATCATTATCAACAGGCCGGGCATACCTGTCTGCAAGGATGGTAGGGCGAACATTAGTCCCGAAGTGAGCCTTGCACTCACTGTGGACAATGACGAGGTAAATTCTCTTCTGTTGCTGAATACTTCTGTCCATCTCTGACCAGTACATTGCAACGTTGTCCGCATTCATGTAGAATCTTATCCTCAAACCAAACAAAGTGTGTTCATTTTCCGCAACTACGTTCGGAGCTTATATACCGCTTCTCTCACATCTTCAGGGTGGACACGGTCAGATCTGGCTTTTTGAGACGGACATTAGTAGCCTCAGGCCTACGACATCGCCTGCGCCCAATGCACCACAGGCATATTCCCAATCTGGACCACCCAACAATAGGATTCTGACCGGCGTCTACATCATACAGCATCCAATGCACTGTACGGTCCTGGATCTGTCAAATGGCAGAATTGAAAATGGCACCCAAATTCAAGGCTGGGCTGCCTATTCTGCGGGCGATGCCGCTTTCAACCAGTATTGGTTCATTAAGCCCTACGGCGAAGGCTACACAATTATGAATGTGCGAAGTGGTACCTACATGACCCTCAGTGGGGGAAAGTTGGTGGGAAATACGTCCGTGAACACATGGGATATTATGGGCGGTGGCATTTGGGGACATCAGTAGGCGATTTTTCGCTTCATTTGCTTTTCCCGTGATCTTCACCTGTCATAGATTCACTACTGCAAGTACGGGCCTTGTTCTTAAGGACGGGAACAACGGGACTCCAGTTAGGGGTTTAAGTTCGGGTTTTAGTGATCTTTGGTTGCTTCATCGTCAAAGTCGAAACAGCATCGAGATTGACCAACTTACCAAGGCGAGCCCATATGTCAACAAGCCGTTCCAACATTATATGAGCAATGAGATGTAAGTCTAGCAGTTGCCATCGTTTGAGCAGTTCGTGGTGACGTCTTTTTTATCTGTTACCGTCTAGATATATTGTTTGTCCAAAGCAAGTACTGAAAACCATCTGGGAACGATGTTTGAAGAGTAAAATTTGGCGACCGGAGTCATTTGATTGCAATGACTTCGCATTCGTAATGAAGGGTGCAGTTTCCACCTGGGCTTATGATAATATTCGAGCACCAGTTATTTTTCCCCCACCTTTCTTGCGTCAGCGGTTCCTGATGTCTTCTGCGCAGTGTGCCCTCGTTTTTGGAGTCATGTTTGGTCGGAACCCGAGGGGCCCCCGTGCGTCTAACTGGTCTCTCGACAACGATCTTTCAAGCATTGTGCTCTTTGAACCACAATGTGGCGAGCCGATGGCGGTTCCCGATTTCAAGGCTTACTGTGGTATCTACTAGCAGGGTAAGGATCGCTTCTAGTTGTTTGTGGAAAAAACGTTGACGTCGTTCTCGAGGATCAACTCTTTGGTTGCTCCATGTTGTGACTCGTACTCAGTCTACCGTTTATGATCGACCAGTCGGCTCTAGTATGCCGAATCGAGAATTGCTTGTGAAATTGAATTGACCCCCCTGTACTAGTAGTGTTCAATCTCAAAGCTCTCAAGCTTGATGTTTACATTTAGACAGCCGGTCTTGTGCGACCTAGACCTCTGGATGGGTCCAATTCTTACATACGGTGTTACTACAAACATGATGCCAGTGCGACGAACCAGACAAGACGTCAAGGGGGTGGCGGAACGCGAAGCTCCGATATATCCTCATCTAAGTAATCACACAGGCCACTTTTGAAGTGTGAAGGGGGTGTGTTTGAGTTTCAGGTCACGTGATGCGTATTAACGTTCCGATGAAGCTTATATTGGAAGGTGAGAACAGTTTCGCGTTCAAGGAGGGGAGAAGCTGCCTCCGCAATGGCTGTAATATATTTTGTCGCCCCTTCATGTTGAAGGATGTAGCTTCCGCCTTACCCCGCCCCTTTGGCACTTTCGGCAGGTACTTCCACCGATTCCTTTTGATATGGGCTTTTTGAATTAACGCGGTTTTCGATCTGCTTCAAGATGTCCTTGTCCACTGGAGGCAATATAGATTTGAGGAAGAATTCCACAGGCACCAAGGAAATGTCACCCAAATCCTCGACAACCAAAGTAAGGGCTCCTCTGAGAGGACCAGAACGGTTCCGCTAAACCAGATTTACGCGGTCTGCTGGGAGTTTTGATATCAGCAGAGAAGCCACCAAGTGGGGCGGGAGGGGGAGTAGAAGGACCAGGGTCCCGTTGTTTTGAGCAGAGACATAGCCGCGGGACGCCCCGGAGAGGAGGCGGGCGTGCCTTCTCGCGCGCGTTTTTGCGCAGGGCGGGAGGGCGATAGGTCGATGGAAGGAGCACGAACGCGGAGGGAGCGGCGGGGGTCTCTAGATCAAGCAATGCTGTGCTAGAGAAGGCAGAGTGGGGACAGGAGGCAGGGTGTCGGGAACGGGAGGGGCGGATCCTGTGGCAGGAGCGGCGGGTGCTTGGGAGGAGTGGCGCCAGGGAGATCGTGGGAGAGAGCGAGAGCGAGAGAAGTGGTGAAGGGAAACGAAAGAGAAGGCCGAGAGGGCAACGAAGGGTTGTGAGAGAAGAAAACGGGAAGAGGAGACGAGGTTGGCTCCAAGGACATTCCGGTCCTTCGAAAATCACTGTAGTCTGGCACTGTAGTCTACACCCATCGTAGTCCAATATCCTAACTCACGGTCTGGGCAAGCTTGTCAATGCTGCCGCACTGCTTCGAGACAGACCATTCTGGCTCAGCCAACTACCCAACCTGATATCCTGCCCCCATCCGTCATCGAGTTCCTTGGCTGCATTAGTAGCTGATGCTGTTCTCACCGTTACCTGCCATACTCGCTCCATGCCAGTACCTCGCGAACACCAGTGAACATAATTTTACGCCCATGTGTGTGGTCGCGAGGTGTTCAGGGTGGAGAATGAGGTGTAGGGGCAGGGGGCAAGGACGCTCGCTTTCATCATTGTCCTTGCCTTGCTGTTTGTGGTTGGCCTCGTGTGGCCAACCTCGCCTTGGTGTCGTCCCCATTGATTTAGAACTTGTCATCTCCTAGGGCCTCAGCATGGTTGCCTTCCAGTATCCCATCGATGACCCCAGGACGCACTGCTTGTGTCCTAGCCATGTCCCGGGCGTCGTATAGGACATGTTCGCCGCAGGTGCATCGTTGTTGTCCTAGTTGTACCCATGTCATCGATGTTGCAGCAGGCCATCAGTGTCCTGGATGCACAGCGCAGCCTTGTTAGCTACGGAAGTGATGGAATTGACGCACCTAGGGCCGGAGAATGGCCCGGGAAGCCATTGCCCCGGCCTTATCGCCTCCCACCACTGCTGTTGTGATCCTTATTTCCTGGCATCGTCCTCCAATCGTCGTCACCCACAAACATTGGTGGGCCCTACTAGTATTTGTGTCGTTGCGACTACAGATGAGATGAGTTAGGGGGGATGAACCCCTATTCCAAGTCTCATCCAGCTAGGAATGCCGAATATAGTGACGATCCCCCAAGATATCATTGACTGCATCATCGAAGCAGTCGGCAATGACAAGAATACGCTCAAACAATGCGCCCTGGTTTCCTCCTTGTTTCTTCGCCCCAGTCGCAAGCAGCTATTATCCAAAATTTATCTCTGTTACGACAAACCTAGCCAGCGACTTCATCAAATCCTTGTCCAAAATCCAATCCTTCAGTCCTTTTTCAGAAGCATTGAGGTCCATCCCGACGTGATTGATAACAAGCTGCTGCTTGCCATTCTCCAACTCCCATTCTATTGTCTAGAGAATTTCACCATCCATTCGTCAGAGACTTTGGATTGGAATAGCTTCAGCGGCGAACTGAAGGATGCCCTCTCGAATATTGTACATTTGTCCACTCTCAAAACCCTCTACTTCCACAAGATTATCAAGGTGCCGGTCGCCCTCTTCCTTGGTGTCATACACCTTTCAGAATTGAAGTTGGCATCCTGTGATTTTGATTTTGAGCAGCCAAGCTCGGTGATACCAGCACCTTCGAAGGGACTGATTGACAGGTGTGTCTGGTATGTCTGGGACGAAGTGCATGGTATGAGATATTCTACATCTTGCTGTCTTTCATTAATTTGGGACATAGAAAGACACACTGAGCCGATTTTCCTGCCATTCATGCGCCATCTACGCTCCTTTGAAATTGACATTGACACTGCTGGCAACACATTTCCTGTAAACACCCTGTCCTTCTTGATGCGTTCACTTGGCAACAGTCTCATATTTCCCACCACCCTTGAACATCTCCTGTTTGGAATTACATTTTTCCTCAAGGACTTCAATAATCTTACAGCAGCCAATTATGATGATTTTCGTAATGCTGATGTCTGGAGACAACTAGACTCCATTATTATTCATCCAACAGGTTCACTGATACAAAGAGTAGATATCAACATCTATTTTGTAAGTTGTCACCAGTCAGTGTTTGCTGACAAGGATACATTTTTTAGAGTTGTATTTGATAGTTTACCTTTACTTTCCAAGAAAGGCATTCTATTTGTTAACACTGTTTGCATGTAGCTTGACAGTATTTGTAACTTTTTGAATCACTTGAGAAATATGGACTTTGAGTAAATTACTTCCACGGATTGACATGGTTATAGAGGGAAAGTTGTACCATTTTCTAATGGCTATCAGCTCCTGTAATTATATTTGGCCAAGACTTAGTGTATGATGAGTTGTGGATAAAATAAGAGGTAAACCAGTACTTTTTGACACCCAATATGATATTGTAAAATTATGGCATCAAAAGAGCTCCTATGAACAAGATTGTAGGGAGAAAGTTGTTCATTTTTTTTAAGGGCTAGAAGTACATATACCATGTTTTGTTTATTTTTATCCTTTGAGTCAATATTCATGACTTGTGATATTTTGATCCCAATGCAGACAAATGTAGTACAGCTCTAATATTGGCTCAAAGGACAAAATAAAACAAAACACAGTATATGGACTTCTAGCCCTTAAAAAAATGAACAACTTCTCCCTACAATCTTGTTCATAGGAGCTCTTTTGATGCCATAATTTTACAATATCATATTGGGTGTCAAAAAGTACTGGTTTACCTGTTATTTCATCTGGCCAATATAATTATGGGAGCTGATAGCCATTAGTGCATTGCACAGGTAACCCCAGGCCAGGGGTAAC